>JAJIBD010022626.1:0-79463 GCA_021461705.1 Cryptotis parvus | reverse complement strand
TAGAGCCCCAGGCCTCAGCAGAAGGTGGAACTACAACCCCCAGAAATCAAAGCGGAAGCGGAAGTAAATGGACATTTTGAACTCTCACACCGGCCAGTCTCCGCCTCAGGTATTCTCCCTGGGGGGGGGGGGTGCGGCTGGCTGGGCGGGCGCCTGGGGTCATGGTAGAGCCCCAAGGCCTCGGCAGAAGGTGGAACTACAACCCCCAGAAGTCCGAGCGGAAGCGGAAGTAAACGGACATTTTGAACTCTCACACCGGCCTGTCTCCGCCTCAGGTATTCTCCTGGGGGGTGCGGCTGGCCAGGCGGGCAGCCGCTCATGCGGCCGCTTATTAATACAAAAAACTAGAAAATTCAACACCAAGGGAAGGTAATATCCTCAAGAAAAAAGAAACAGTACGCTAGAGGAATCTATCCCTGAACACCGCAACACCATGGGGAAACAACGCAGATCCCCAGTTCGAAGAACAGATGAAGAAATCAACCCTGAAGACTCAAAAAAGAATGCAGATGTGCATGATCTCTCTGACAAGGAATTTAGAGAAGAAATTGGTAGGATGTTTAAGGAGCTCAACGAAAAAAATGGAGCACATGTCCAACAAAATACAGGAGAACATAAACGAAGCAGTTGAAAGGGCAGTCAGTAAATTACGGGAGGAAATGAGAGCAGAAATGAGAACCATGCAAATAGAAATATCATCGCTTAAAAACTCAGTAGATGAAATGAAAAACACAATAGGGGCTCTCAACAGTAGGATGACAGCAGCGGAAGAGAGAATCAGTGAGACTGAAGATGAGCTGCAGAAAGCACTCAGAGAACTACATAAGATGGAAAAAGACCGGAAAATGGATCAGCAACGGAACAGAGAACAATGGGATGAAGCCAGGCGGAACAACATAAGAATCATCGGAGTCCCAGAGGGACAGGAAAGTAACCCCAAGGAAACTAAAACAGTTAAAAACATCCTGGCTGAAAAGTTCCCCGAGTTAAAGGATGAAGGCATCCAGATCCAAGAAGCCCGACGCGTACCAGCAAGAAGAGACCCCAATAGAAAGACCCCAAGACACATCCTAGTCAAAGTAATGGATGCCATAGACAGAGACATAATTCTTCAGGCAGCAAGATCAAAGAAGGAAATTGTATACAAAGGAGCATCCATTCGACTTTCAGCAGACTTCTCAGAAGAGACCCTCCAAGCCCGAAGGCAGTGGTGGGATATAGTAAAAAAAAACTCAATGAAATGAATGCCTCAGCAAGAATTCTTTATCCGGCCAAACTCTCACTCAGATTTGAAGGACAGATATACAACTTCTTGGATAAACAACAGCTTAGGAACTTTGTAAACTCAAAACCAACCTTAAAAAGAAGGACTGAAAGATCTACTCTAAGACGAGACAAAACCCAAAAGAACAACCAACCTATACAGAAAGATGGCACAAAATCCCATGACAATAATCTCTCTCAATGTCAATGGTCTGAATGCACCAGTTAAGAGACACAGAGTGGCAAAATGGATCAAAAAATTGAATCCGACATTCTGCTGCCTTCAAGAAACACACCTGAACAATCGAGAGCAAAGACAGGCTCAAAATAAAAGGCTGGAAAACAATCCTTCACTCAAACAACCCATCCAAAAAGGCTGGGGTAGCCATACTGGTATCCGACAACATAGACTTCAGGCTGAAGAAGGTCAGAAGGGACAGTGAAGGTCACTTCTTAATAGTCAAGGGATACATATATCAGGAAGAAATCACGCTATTAAACATATATGCACCCAATGAGGGACCAGCAAAATACCTAAAACAACTACTAATAGACTTCAAAGAAGACATTGACAGCAACACAATTGTAGTTGGAGACTTCAACACTGCTCTATCAACCCTGGATAGATCAACAAGATTGAAACTTACCAAGGAAATACTGGCCCTAAAAGAAGAGATGGAAGAAAGAGGGCTGGTAGACATATACAGGGCATTTCATCCCCAAAAAGCTGAATACACTTTCTTCTCCAGTGCACATGGAACATACTCCAAAATAGATCACATGCTGAGCCATAAATCATACCTCCATAAAATCAAGAAGATAGAAATTGTGCCAACTATTTTTTCAGACCATGATGCACTGAAAATAGAAGTTAATTGTACACAAAAACGGAGACCAATACCAAGTACCTGGAAACTAAACAGCTCACTGCTGAACAACCAGCAAGTCATAAAAAGAAATCAAAGAGGAAATCCAAAGATTCCTGGAAACAAATGAGACTGAAGACACGAATTACCAGAACTTGTGGGATACAGCGAAAGCAGTGTTAAGAGGCAAGTTCATAGCTCTTCAAGCATTCATCAGAAAAGAAGAAAAGGCCATCACAAACAGTCTGACTTCACAACTTAAGATCTTAGAGAGTGATCAACAAAAAGGAGCCCAACCCAAGCAGAAAGAAAGAAATAATAAAACTTAGAGCAGAAATCAATGAGATGGAATGTCAAAAAACAATCCAGAAGATCAACGAAACCAAAAAGCTGGTTCTTTGAAAAAATAAACAAGATTGACAAACCACTTGCAAGACTTGTAAGAAAAGGAAAAGAGAGAACCCAAATAAATAGAATCAGAAATGAAAACGGGGACATCACAACAGAAACCACAGAAATTCAAAAGATCATCAGAGATTACTATGAGAGCCTGTATGCCACGAAACAAGAGAACCTAGAAGAAATGGACAAATTCCTGAATTCCTATAGCCTCCCAAGTCTGCAACAAGAAGATTTGGAATACCTCAACAAACCTATCTCCATCGAGGAGATGGAATCGGTAATCAAAAATCTCCCCCAAACACAAAAGCCCAGGTCCAGATGGATTCACCAGTGAATTCTACCAAACCTTTAAAGAGGACCTACTCCCAATTCTTTTCAAGCTCTTCCGGCAAATTGAAGAAACAGAAACACTCCCAAATAGCTTTTACGAGGCACATATCACCCTGATACCCAAAGCAGACAGAGATGTCACAAAAAAGGAAAACTACAGACCAATCTCCCTGATGAACACAGATGCTAAGATCTTCAACAAAATACTAGCAAATAGAATCCAAAGAGTCATCAAAAAGATTATACACCATGACCAAGTGGGATTCATCCCGGGAATGCAAGGGATGGTTCAACATCCGCAAGTCAATCAACATAATACATCATATCAACAAAAAGAAAAATAAAAAACCATATGATCATATCAATAGATGCAGAGAAGGCATTTGACAAGATTCAACACCCGTTCATGATAAAAGCTCTCCGTAAAATGGGGATTGAAGGAACCTTCCTCAATATAATCCAGGCCATCTACTACAAGCCCACAGCGAGCATCATTCTCAATGGGGAAAAACTGAAAGCCTTCCCCCTTAAGATCAGGGACAAGACAAGGCTGCCCACTCTCACCACTTCTATTCAATATAGTATTGGAAGTACTTGCCATAGCAATCAGGGAAGAAAAAGACATTAAGGGCATCCGGATAGGAAGGGAAGAAGCCAAGTTGTCACTATTTGCAGATGACATGATATTATACCTGGAAAACCCGAAACTCTCTACCAAGAGGCTCCTAGAAATAATACATTCCTATAGTAGAGTGGCAGGGTACAAAATCAATACCCAAAAAGTCAATGGCCTTCCTATATGCAAACAGCGAAAGAGAAGAAAGGGACATTAAAGAAACTATCCCATTCACAATTGCGCCGCAGAAAATCAAATACCTAGGAATCAGTTTGACAAAGAATGTAAAGGGATCTCTACAAAGAAAACTACAAAACGTTACTTCAGGAAATAAAAGAGGACCTGAGGAAATGGAGACACATTCCCTGCTCATGGATTGGAAGGATTAACATTATCAAAATGGTAATACTCCCTAGAGCTTTATACAGATTCAATGTGGTCCCTATAAAGATACCCATGATGTTCTTCAAAGAAATTGAACAAACACTCCTGAAATTTGTATGGAATAATAAACCCCCACGAATAGCTAAAGCAATCCTTGGGAAAAAGAAGATGGGAGGTATCACTTTCCCCAACCTCAAGCTCTACTACAGAGCAGTTGTAATTAAGACAGTGTGGTATTGGTATAGAGACAGACCCGTAGACCTATGGAATAGAACTGAATATCCTGAAACACACTCTCAAATATACAACCACTTAATCTTCGATAAAGGAGCAAAAAATATTAAGTGGAGCAAAGAAAGCCTCTTCAACAAATGGTGCTGGGAAAACTGGGCAGCTACATGTAAAAAAATGAACTTAGACCTCCTTCTAATGCCATGCACAAAAGTCAGATCAAAATGGATTATAGATCTCAACATCAGACATGAATCTATAAGGTACATCGAAGAAAACATAGGAGAAATGCTCTACGACATCGAAACTAAAAGTATCTTTAAAGACGACACACCACTGACCAAGCAAATGGAAGCAAAGATAAACAAATGGGATTATATAAAATTGAAAAGCTTCTGCACCTCAAAAGAAATGGTGACCAAGATACAAAGACAGTCCACAGAGTGGGAAAGGATATTCACCCAATACCCATCTGACAAGGGGTTAATATCCAGGATATATCAGGCACTGGTAGCCCTTCACAAGAAAAAAAACAGCCAACCCCATCAAAAAATGGGGAGAAGAGAATGAACAGAAGCTTCCAAAAAGAAGAAATTCGAATGGCCAAAAGGCATATGAAAAAGTGCTCTTCATCTTTAATCATCAGGGAGATGCAAATCAAAACAACAATGAGGTACCATCTCACACCACAGAGACTGGCACACATCCAAAACAGCAAGAACAACCGGTGCTGGCGTGGATGTGGGGAAAAAGGGACTCTCATCCACTGTTGGTGGGAGTGCCGACTGGTCCAGCCCTTTTGGAAAACAATATGGGCATTCCTCCGAAAACTAGATATTGAGCTCCCATTTGATCCAGCAATAGCACTCCTGGGAATATACCCAGAGACCGAAAAACACATAGCAGAAACACTATCTGTACTTCTTTATTCATCTCTGCGCTATTCACAATAGCTAGAATCTGGAAACAACCTAAATGCCCGAGAACAGAGGACTGGCTAAAGAAACTGTGGTTCATCTACACTATGGAATACTATGCAGCTGTCAGAAAAGACGAAATTATGAAATTTACCTGCAAATGGATGGACATGGAGACTATCATGCTGAGTGAAATTAGTCAGAAGGAAAAGGACAGATATAGAATGACTGCATTCATTAATAGGATATAAATAGATACCAGTGTTTTACTAAGTGTGGGAAATGGTAATGGCAGATTAAAACTCACCATTGAATATACACAAAGAGACTTAAGTGATAAACTCTAAATATCTGCAGGGCTAGCCACAATGTGTAAAAGAAGAGGGAGAGAGATGCAGAGACAGAGAGAGAGAGAAGAGAGGAAAACAGGGGCTACCTGCTATTGAGGCAGCCTGGGGGTGGGTGGGAGGGGGTGGGGTACATTGGTGGTGGAAATGGGGCACTGGTGGAGGGATGGGTGCTGGAATACTGTATTACCAAGAACCAATTATGAACACCTTTGTAATTGTATGTCTCACGGTGGTATAATAAAAATTTTTTTAAAAAGAAAAACAGCATCAATTAATATTAGTATAATATAGAAATATATCATTATATACAGAAAAAAACCTGATACATATATATCCCTTGCCGGTGAGTTAGTACATAGCAAACAATATACCTAACAACAGACATTATTTTCTAACATCATTGTCCAGTAAAAGGAACCAGGATTCTTTGAATAGTTGCTGATTTGGAGGCTCCAGCATGGATGAGCCTGAATATTTTCTGATACAAGAAGGGACAGAAAGGTACAATGACAGGAGTCATTAAATAAGCAAATAAGTCAATAAATAAGCAAATAAGGAAAGAGATGAATGTCCCTTGAGGAAGAATGCACAAAATGTATGTAGATAACACATCTATATTGGAGGCCGGAGCGATAGCCCAGCAGGTAGGGCGTTTGCCTTGCACGCGGCTGGCCCATGCCAGCCCGGGTTCCATCCCCCGGCATCCCATATGGTCCCCGAGCACCGCCAGGAGTGATTCCTGAGTGCAGAGCCAGGGAGAAACCCCGTGAGCATTGCCGGGTGTGACCCAAAAAAAAAGAATACATCTATAAAGTGACACATGAACTCCCAGTCCCTCTGATTTGGCCTGCACATACCGACTGCCAATTACAGTAAATATGGAAAGAGGGGCGGGGGGGGAGGGTTCTGAGGGAAGAAAACCACACATACTACCTCAGCCAACTTAAGTGATCTAGAATGTGATAAGTCCTGTTGATGGAATGTACCCTTGGATAAAATAATGAAAATAGCACTTTACCTCTGTCATCCTTCTCCAAATAGCTACAGACCAGCATAATCATAAGAAACATAGACAGATCTCAATGGAGGTGACTCTATAAAAAATCTCAAAACTATCAAAAACTAGTCAAGTCTGAGAAACTTTGAAAGCATAGAGGAGTGGAAAGAGATATAAGGCCTAATGCACAGATATGTCTCATAGATGTGTTTCAGAACAGAAAAGGAGCATTAGAGGTAAGAAAAAAGGATAGTTGAAGAAAAAGTGGCCGTTAGTTCATAGTTCCGCATCAATGTTGTGACAAAGATAGTGCACAAATTGTAAGATAGCAGCTATGGGGAGACAGGGGCTGGCGGGGGCCAGGGAGCAGGTGAGGTAATGCAGGAGCTACTCAGATGCCTTCAAATTGTTCCATAAAGCCAGAACCACCAAAAAATTAAACACTTATTTTAAGAATTATAAACACCAAATTGCTGGTTCTAAAATCCAAAGAACAGCAAATTGGCATGAGGAAAACAACTAAGCTAAAATAAGAAAGAACAAAAGTTAGGAAGAAGATCCTGGGGAGAGGAAATCCACAATGACCATAAAATCTAAATAGACACCACTCCTCCCAGAAGCATTGAAAGCCTAATGGACACAAGGAAGTAAAAAATCAAAATATGTGAGTTTCTTGGCCATCAGTTTGACCGATATTTAAAGCATAAATTTAACCTATGTTTAAAAGGGTACAGCCAAGTGGACACATTGAAGTTTCCTCAGTCAAGCAAACTGCTGTAACCTTTTGCAAAAGAAGGTGGCAATCTCGATTAGATAAGCATTATACATTTACCAAGCACTTATTCTTGGGAAAACTGTCCTATGGCAATATGGACAAAACTGAACAGGGGCAGGAGTGATAGTTCAGCAGGTTTGCCTTGCATGTGGCCAACCCAGGCTGGATCTCCGGCATCCCATATGGTCCCCTGAGCACCACCAGTAGTAATTCCTGAGTGCAGAGCCAGAGTAACCCCTGAGCAGTGCCAGGTGTGACCCCCAAAAAAAAAAAAAGAAAATGAAAAGATAGATAGGCATAAATTTTATTATGCTACTGTGATAAAACAATATTCTTAGTTATAGAAAAAGGGAAATTATAGGCTACTAGGTACAAATGTCAGAACATTTTTAAAGCTTGCTATATGCATGTGTAAATAATTTTGGAAAACCACATACAAGCTACTAACATCTGCTACCACAAGGGAGGAACTTCAGGTCTCATCTTCTATTACCCCTCACACAGAAGCTGAGTTAAACTAAACTCAAATCTCAGATGTTGACCATCATAAGTTACATTTAGCTGTGGGATTTTCAGAAAGAAAGAAAAAGTACATAGCAACCCCACAATCGTGATGGGGGAAGGTTATGTTCCATGGGGCCACAGAACTTTCCACAGCAGAAAAAAAAAGTCCCAAGTTGCTTATTTCTGTTAGGGGACCTGCAGAAGAGAACTGAGCCCAGTGCATTTGCATTTATGTTCAGGTGCTGGTAATTGTTAAATTTCCAGAAGATGGGGAGGACATTCAAATTTACTGTGACCCGAAGAGAAACATAATTTTTTAAAATATTTTATTATACCACCATGAGATATACAGTTACAAAGATGTTCATAAGATGTTCATACTTGGGGTTTTGGTCATACAATGTTCCAGCACCCATCCCTCCACCAGTGCCCATTTCCCACCCACCAATGTCCCTAATTCCCTCTCCCCTCCCCCAGCCTGCCTCTGTAACAGGTTTTTAAATTCTTTCTCTTTCTCTCTCTCTTTCTCTTTCCTTCCCTTCCACATTGTAGATTACAATACATACATTAAGAGATTGTCCTGTGTATCTTTTTGCCATATTTAATGCTCGGTTCTAGGTGAGAAACATAATTTTAAAAAATATTTTATTATACCTGGGGCCGGAGCGATAGCCCAGCGGGTAGGGCTTTTTGCCTTGCACGCCGCCAGCCTTTGCCGGCCCAGGTTCGATCCCGGCATCCCATATGGTCCCCCCGAGCACCGCAAGGAGTAATTCCTGAGTGCAGAGCCAGGAGTAACCCCCTGAGCATTGCTGGGTGTGACCCAAAAAGCAAAAAATAAAAAAATAAAAAAATATATTTTATTATACCACCGTAAGATATACAATTACATAGATGTTTATGTCCAGGTTTCGGTCATACATTGTTTCAGCACCAATCCCGCCACCAGTGCCCATTTCCCACCACAAATGTCCTCCACTCCTTCCCCTCTCCCCTAGCCTGCCTCTATGGAGTGTTCCTTATCTTCTCTCTCTCTCTCTCTCTCTCTCTCTCTCTCTCTCTCTTTCTCTCTTCCCTCTTTTACACACTGTGGATTGCAATACATACATTTATAGGTTATCATGTGTATCTTTTTGCCTGTATTCAATACTCATTTCTAGGCTAGTAGAAATGAGTATTACTTACTAACAATTGTTGTAAGTAATAACTTACAACAATTGTTAGCATACTGTTCCCTTCTCTGTCCCACCCAACCTCCGACTCCCAGACGCTTGTGGTAGATTCCATTTTTGGAAAGACTTCCTGATCCATGTTTTGTCTGACCTTGGATATTTTGTCTGACCTTGGACACCATAATATATATATACATACATATTTATGTCATGCAAATAAATGCAGTCATTCTATATCTGTCTCTCTCCTTCTGGCTAATTTCACTCAACATGATCCTCTCTATGGCCATCCATTTATAGGCAAATTTCATAACTTCATTTTTCCTAACAGCTGCATAGTATTCCATTGTGTAGATGTACCAAAGTTTCTTTATCCAGTCATCAATTCTCGGGCTCTCTGGTTTGCTTCCAGATTCTGGCTATTGTGAATAGTGCTGCTATAAACATAAACGTGGGGATGGTGTTTCCACTGTGTGTTTTTGACTTCCCAGGGTATATTCCCAGGAGTGGTATGGCTGGGTCAAATGGGAGCTCAATTTCTAGCTTTGGAAGAATTTGTCCATATTGTTTTCCAAAAAAGTCTGTACCAGTCGGCATTCCCACCAACAAAGCATGAGAATTCCCTTGAGAAACATAATTTTTGAAGATAAAATAATCATCAACAATGAATTCACCTCAGATGATGGCAACAATCGGGGCCATGTTTGAAATCAGTCCAGTCAGAAAAAGCAGCAGGTTATAACAGACAAACCCCAACGAACAAATCTGGAAAGAAAAAAGCTGGCAAAGGGGCAAAGTCTGCAGAATACACGGAAGCAGCTCCTGTCTACCTCTCCACAAGCAAAGCTTTATTCCACAGCACTGGTAAAAAGAGGCACCTGACGCTACTGGGTTAAACTTCTGGCCAGAGTCACAGTCAAATGCCTTGGACACAGAATAATGCCGGTGTGTTTTGAGGAGGGAGAAAGCAGTCAATCAGAAGTAAAGCAACTGAAGTGAAAGATGGAAGTCTTCAACAGAGAAGCAGATCATCTCCAATTTGAAAGACTATTAATATTTAAAAAGGGAGGGCCAAAGCAATATTACCATACCATATGTTGGGTGCTTGCCTTGGACCCTACCTGCTGTAGGGTGCAGGCAGGATGCCCTGCTCTAAGGTGCAGGTAGGGGGTACAATCTTGACCAAGGTTCTCTCCCTCTGCATCCCATCTTATTTCTCAAGCACCACTGTAAGTTATCGCTGAGTGCAGAGTCAGTAGTAGGCCTTGAGCATCACCAGGTAAGGCCATAATAATAACAACAATAATAATTATGATGATAATAAAACAAATAAATAAAAAACTAAGAAATAAATTTAAAAAAACAAAGAGAACAGAAGTAAAATTATAATTATATAGCAGCCCACCTGGTAAACACTAGTCTTGAAAAGATGTTATAGTCAAAGTAAGTCTCTGGAATGGAAGTTTAAAGGCAAGTTTGACTCATAGCTACTATATTAAAGTGCTTTTAGACATGTGGGTGAAAGATGGCATGTTGAAAGAGAGATTAGAGGGGTCAAATACCCAATAGGTGGCTGGTTCAGGGCTAACGCATCGAAACTATAGTGATGTCCATGTAACCATGCCTGTCAATGTAATGGATAAATCTGGCTTGGATGCAGGGAAAAGGGGACTCTAGTCCATTGTTGGTGGGAATGTCGACTGGTACACCCTTCTTGGAAAACAGTATGGATATTCCTCCAAAGATTAGAAATTGAGCTCCCATTTGACCCAGCAATACCACTCCAGGGAATATACCCTGGGAAGTCAAAAACACACAGAGGAAACAACATCCGCACTTTTATTTTCATAGCAGCACTATTCACAATAGCCAGAACCTGGAAACAACCAGAGTGCCCGAGAACTGATGACTGGATAAAAAAGCTGTGGTACATCTACACAAAGGAATACTATGCAACTACTAGGAAAAACAGTTATGAAATTTGCCTATAAATGCATGGACATGGAGAGGATCATGCTGAGTGAAATTAGCTAGAGGCAAAAAGGACAGATATAGAATCACTGCATTTATTTGTGGGATATAAAAATAGCATGATACCAATATCTAAGGCCAGACAATACATGGATCAGGAGGTCTTATCAGTGGGTAGAACCTACTGCTAATGTGTGGAAATCTGAGGTTAGGCAATACAGAGAAAGGAACAGTACACTAATAATTATTGTAAATTATAATACTGGTGTAGAACTGAGCATTGAATGTAAGTAAAAAGGATATACATGATAACCTCTAACTGTATGTATTGTAAGCCACAGTTTGTAGAAGAATGAAGAGAGAGAGAGAGAGAGAGAGAGAGATAGAGAGAAGTGAAAAATTGCCTGCCATAGGCGCAGGCTGGTGAGGGGGAGAAATCATGGGACATTGGTGGAGGGAAATGGGCACTGGTGGAAGGATGGGTGCTGGAACACTGTATGACTGAAACCCAAATGTTAACACTTTTGTAACGGTATATCTCATGGTGAAATAATAAAAAATTTTAAAATAAATAAAATTTATTTTATTGAAGTAATATGCTTTAAAATGGTTTCCATATTAATGTTTTATTCTTGCTATGTTACTTCATCCCCACCACCAATGGATAACTCTTATCTCCAAAGGATAGCAAAAGGAGAAATTCTCAAACCTCTTCGGCCTGGGGCCCTTCTCAGAAAAATAATATCATGGGGCCAGAGTGATAGTGCAGTGGATACGGTGCTTACTTTGCGTGTAGCCAACCCGGTTTGATCCCGGGCACACCCATATGCTTCCCAAGCTCCACCAGGAGAGCTCCTTGAGCACAGGGCCACAAACAAATCTTGAGCACCACTGGGTATAGCCCAGAAACAAAAGAAAAATGTAAGAAAAAATAAAATAATAATATCAAGGGAGTCAGAGAGATAGCACAGATGGTAGCTTTGCACAAGGCCGCACAAGGCCTACCTAGATTCAATCTCAGCCCCTGATATAGTCCCCTGAGTATCCTAGTGACCTTCCAAATCTCTCAACTGTTGTGGCCCCCACAACAATAGCAATCTATATTTATGAGTTTCATTTCCTTATTTGATTTAGTTACTCTTAGCATAGCTCTCTGTGTCAGTACCCCAGAGCTGGCACACTGATATCAACCAAGAATGCCTTCCCATACTACATTCTGGAGGAGAACAAGAAAGGTAATCAAGATAACATTGTTCTATGTAAAATAAGAGGAAGAGAGCGAGACAGAGAGAGAGAGAGAGAGAGAGAGAGAGAAACAGGGCTACCTGCTATTGAGGCAGCCTGGGTGGCGGGGGGTGGGGTACATTGGTGGTAGAAATGGGGCACTGGTGGAGGGAGGGGTGTTGGAATACTGTATTACCAAGAACCAATTATGAACACCTTTGTAATTGTATGTCTCATGGTGGTATAATAAAAAATTTTAAAAAGATAACATTGTTCTAATGAATACATTTTAGAATTTTATATACCTTTATTTATGCTTGTCATTTCATTAACTAAATGATTTCATGGTTTTACCAGAGTCACTGTCACCAAAGTCACATTGTCCTTAGTACAATGTAGAAAAATATATCTGATGTCATTCAAGCCAAATCATTTTCAAATGGAATTAGAAATGCTACCAAGTTTTACAGCACCAGTGATAGTCACTCCAATATCAAGATCTTCATCTTACTGTGAACAACTTCTTCCCAATAAAAGCAATGATTTATAATAGTTCTGGTGGGGGAGCATGTCCTATTTTGATTTGTTTTATCTCATCTGGTACTGCATTAGTCAGAAGCCTGGAAATGTGTGTGTTCCGGGTCTTGCAACAGAATTCTTGCCAAAAAATATTTATATATTTCTATTGAGGATTCTCTTTCTCACCATCAGTTTATAAACACTGACACCAAGCATTCTCTGATGATCTCCAAGTTCAGTGGAACCATACTCCTATCCACGGCCTATTTAGAAACTCTACAAATTTTAAATTAAAGCATGCAAAATTCTCATAAGGGAAGTGAGAATAAATATGTGTAGTATATCTTATCAATATTTCATTTTTCCTTTTTCAAAAAAATATTCCCTTACACCTAAAATACCAGAATCTCAAGATGCTAAGAAGGGGTGGGGGACATAATCGCTACCATTAGACATTCAAGAGTCTCAGGGTCTTTGTTTAACGTTTCTGCTGAAAACTGAGTCAACCAGATTTCACTCAGCCTGGGTGTATTATAAAATTTTAAAATAAGAAATACCAGGGAGAGAACACAGGGGTAAGGTTTGATGTCCTGGCACTGTTTATGATTCCCTTAGCACAGAACCAGGAATAAACCCTGAGCACTTCTGGATGTGGTACCAACATCAAAATCAATAAGCAAATATATAGATGAATAAAATAAAAATAAGCAAAATTAAGCAAATTAAATGAGACAATATAGTTAAAGAGTCTGTATATTACCCTAGTGAAATGCAGACAGGTACCAGAGTATCAGTGTTTCTACCTCTTCCTTTGTTTGCTCTCCGTGTAAAGTGTTACTGGCCTTCTAAACTGGGGTTCTTCAAGGAGATAAGTCTTAATGTCCTAGGATAATATTAGATGTAATTAACTACCTTGTCTTGTGTATCCAGAAAGATTCTACCTAAGTACTACTGGTGTGAGACTTCAGAAAGCCACCACTTAAATCATTTTCACCCAGGCTTACTTCTCTCACACAAATCTCAGCTCAAGTGAAGGACGGTAGGACGGCTGGATTGCTTCCATTTTTAAAAAGCAAGGTTAAATGGAAGCTTTGGTAAAGCAAGACCTAGAAGAATAAAATATAAAACAAAATGTCTCTGAGAGCCAAAGCTGTAGAGATACATTAGATTTACTACAGGCCACAGAGCAGGGAAACAAAACAGTTTAGAGGCCAGGGCCCATGAAATATCAGCTTGACTGAAATCAATAGAGTTGTACCAGAAACCAAAACAAATGCCCCCATCCAAAGAAGAGACAGAGGGCCAGAAAGATAGTACAGCAGATACAATGTTTGCCTTGCAAGCAGCCTTGCAACCTGGATTGGATTCTGGCAACCTATATGGTTCTCTGAATACCACCAAGAGAATTCCTGAGAGCAGAGGCAGAAATAACTCCCTGAGCATTCACCAAGTATGGCCCCACAACAAACTAAACAATAACAAAAGAAAGACAGACCATAATATCTTGACATTTCTACATTTTTGTCTGCTCCTTAGGGGAACTCAAGACATTTAAAATAAACTGCTAAATGCACACTATCCTACAATGACGTCATCACACGAAGGGTAAAGAGCAGCACCAAGAATCTCAGATGGAGAAGTTAGTTTCTCATATGAGAGAAGTCTGTATCAGAAGTTAATTTCAAATTCCAAAATGTGTTTAAAATAATTTATTCTAATTGCTAGGCGTCTCATTCTCAGAAAGGAAATGACCTAACTCAAGGTCAGAGCAACAAAGTCATTATGGCCTATTTTACAAGCTGCCAAAGACATGACAAAAATTAAATGAATAGACATATTAAGTTTTCTTAAATAAATATACAATCGCTTATTTCCTTTAACTCAACTGCATAAGAGATACATAAAAGAATTCGTATTACAAGTCTACCTACAAAGGTTTCACACTAATCAACTTTAAGTAAGGGATACAAAGATGGGGTTTATATTTAATGCACTATTGTAAATTGCACCAATTTCCAGTGTTAACGTTGGCAACATCAGATGCCAAAAAAGCTTTTAAATGACTGTAAGGAGCATGCCTTCCAAAACTATTAGAAAAAAAATAGGGAAATTGGGAGCAAAGAGAGGGGAAAAAATTTCTTTTGTCACCTAATATCCTGGAGGAAGACAGTACAGGGTCTGCTGAGCTAAAGGAAATTGGTCTTCTGCCTCCTCAGTCAAGGATGGAATAGTGTCCTTATTATCTCTCCTATACAAATCAGGACAGCCATTGGCTGAGATAAAGCCCCATGCATTCAGCCACACAAGGGGCAATATTGATGTTTACTAGCTTATTTTCAGATGAGTTTGCATTTCACTTTTAAAACAGAGATCAGCATCATGTAGAGACTCAGATACACGGGGAGAGCTGCCATCTGGCTCTCCCTAACTCAGCTAACCAGGAGGCTTCCAGGAGGCAAGATGGATTTTAGTCCTGGTCCATCACCTCAGTAGGTCCTCAGAAGTAGCCAGATGAAACTCGATCACCATAATAGCCGCCATTTTCAAGGTCCGTACTCCACAGCTCATAAGAGCCCTCCCAAGAGAGAGGCTGATTGTCTGCCTGCCCACCCTGTGCTAGACTGATGGGGTTTCTTGGGGTGGGGGCAGATTTTTGCTCCTAGGCCTGTCCTCCGTCAGGCTCCCAGAAGTCAGAAAACCTCACAAAACACAACCACAGTCATCCTCTGGTCTGGACTCCACAGCTGGACACAGTCCAATCCCCATCGCGCCTGTGCGATATCTCAAAACCTGGTATACTACAAACGTGTGGGAGTCAGAGGCTAGGTAAGACAGAGAAGGGAACAGTGTGCTGATAATCATTGAAAATGATGATACCATCTGGGAACTGAACATTGAATATAGGCAAAGAGATACACATGATAACCTCTAAATGTATGTATTACAATCCACAATGTAAGAAAGGGAAGTGAGGAGAGAGAGAGAGAAGGAGAGAGAGAGGAAAGAGAGAGAGAGATAAAGGAGATAAAGAACCTGCCATGGAGGCAGGTTGGGGAAGAGGGAGGGAAGTGGACATTAGTGGTGGAAAATGGGCACAGGTGGAGTTATAGGTGCTGGAACACTGAATGATGGGAACTCAACCATGAATTGTAATTGTATATGTCATGGTGGTATAATAAAATATTCAAAAAAATAACAAAATTAAAGATTTTACTGTTGAAAGAACATAAAACACATATCAGTAAAACTTTATTCCAAACTACTCACTCCCACAATCTGAATTTTACTCAAATCATAATTTTTAGCAATGCATCAGATGAGCACCTACAAATTTTAAAGCAGCTTCAGGTAAAATTACCTTGGAGATTATGGGAAATCAAAATGGGTACAATGAGCTCTTTAATGTGTGATTTAGCAATAGATAAGAACACTAAGTTATTTCAATATATTTGAGCAGGAATGGGGATTCAGGACATAGTTAGATGCCACTGACAAGGAAAGTTTGGGTAACCAACATACTTATTCTCCTAATAAACAAAAGTTAGCTGAATGAATAAGCATTCAAAACATGGAGACCCAATTACTCTATCACTTTTTAAAGCTTTGTGTTGATCTGAGGTCAAAACATGATTTCTTCCTTTACTAATTTTATGACATAATGTATTAATTTTTTGTTTTAAAAGGGTGTGCATAACACTATTTTATGGATTAAAAGAGATTTGAATCAAAGTGTTTTACACTCAAGGAAAAGAGGTGAAAATTATAGCTCAAGGATAATAAATAATTTAACTGATAAGTGATCAGGCTAGGATGCCATAGTTTGGATACCTATAAACATGTGTTCCTATTTAAATGATCCAGCATTAGTTCACAAGTTACCGGAATTCATGACCTTTGTTTCACACTTTCTTTACACGTGTAAGATTCACCACCCTCACCATCCAAGATCTGTTGTACTTTTTTTTTTTTTTTTTTTTTGGGTCACACCCAGCAATGCTCAGGGATTTCTCCTGCTCTGCACTCAGGAATTACTCCCGGGCAGTGCTCAAGGGACCACATGGAATGCCGGGGATCGAACCTGGGCCAGCACGGGCGGGCCGCATGCAAGGCAAACACCCTACCCACTCAACTATCTCTCTGGCCCCCTGTTGTACATTTTAGCACTCAAGAGTTCCCCTTCACATTCCTTCCAACGTGTCCTATTCCTCTCTTTGCTCAACAACCTCTTTTTCACTGAATCTGGAGACTTGTTGTATTGTTTTCTGCCAGTTCACTTGCTTTAGTTATTCATATTTCAATTATTAGTGAAACCATCTGGAAATGATCTTTTACAAAATTGCTTATTTCACTTGGCATAATCACCTAAGGGTTCAACCATTTTGCCTCAAAGGTGTAATTTCACCTTTTAAAAATAGAATAGTAGTTCACTGAACACATCACAACATCTTTAGCCAATTACCTGTTAATGGATATGTAGGTTCCCTGTTTTTCTACATTCTTGCCAATATTCACTATTTCTAGTTTACTTGATGTAGTTTTCATAAGTGTGAGGTATTATATCATTTTAGTTTCATTTGCATTTCCCTAGTAATCAGTAAGAATGCACTATCTTTGTTGCTGTTATCATTTATATGCCTTTGTAGGCCATTTGTATACCTTGTTTGGAGACACTGTCAATTTGTGTCCCCCCCCATTTAAAAACATTTTTTGCACTTTGGCATCATTATTAGATTTAGGGCCCCACGTTGCAGTGTTGGGGGCTGCTCCCAACTCTGTGCTGGAGCTGCCTTCCTCTAGCTGTTCAAAGGATGATGAAGAGCTGGGAATTGAATTCCAGTTTCCAGGTACAAAGCATGCACTCTGAGTTACCTCTCCAGCCTATGGCTGTATTGCCAATAGTTGCTTGATTTTTTTTGTTGTTTTGGAAATTCTTTATATGTTTTGACTATGAATCTGTGTGAAAAATATAATGTGCAAATGCCTTCTCCTCCTATTTTGCCATTTAGTTTTTGTAGTTAAGTTCTTTTATTGTGTAAAAGTTTTTAGTTTCATGAAGTCCCATTTGCTTTTCCTTGCTTATGTTTCCCTCACTGATTTTGTCTACATATTCATCTCCTAAAGCATATCACCTATGCTTTCTTCTGTGTTTTAATTCTTGAATCCATTTTGAGTTCTTTTTTGTATATAGTGTTAGTTTTTCAGTGATTCCCTCTCTTCTTCCTCATCTTCTCTTCCTCCTCCCTCCTCTTCCTCCTCCTCCTTCTCCTCCATTTTCTTCTTCTTCCTCTCCTTCTTCCTTCTTCTTCCTCTTCTTCTCCCTCCTCCTCTTCCTCTTCCTCTTCCTTCTTCTTCTTCCTCTTCTTCTTCTTCCTTCTTCTTCTTCCTTCTTCTTCTTCCTCTTCTTTTCTTCCTTCTCCTCCTCCTCCTCCCTCCTCCTCCTCCTCCTCCTCCTTCTTCTTCTTCTTAATTTTCTTCTTAATCTTCTTCCTCTTCTTAATTTTCTTCTTAATCTTCTTCTTCTTCTTCTTCTTCTTCTTCTTCTTCTTCTTCTTTCTTCTTCTTCTTCTTCTTCTTCTTCTTTTCTTTGTGATTACGCATTTATCCCAGCACCATTTGTTGAGATTGGATTTTTCCCCTACTTATTGTCTTACCTCATTTCTCATGGACATGACAACTTTATATACTACCTGAGTTTCAGGAAAAATTTAAAGTAACCTACAAAGATAGTTATAATACAAAAAATCACTAAACCAAATGAGGGAGAAGCTGATTTTTACAGAAGGTAAAATATACTACTGAAATACATTTTATGATTTCATGATTTCTAATATAAAACATACAACAATTTCATAAATCAATTATCCATAAAAATTAAAATAAGATTTATCTTTTTTCTCTGAGGACAATAAATGGAACAACCAAACAACAAAAATTCTCAATGATATCCATAGCAAAATATTTTAGACTTTCTCAACAGAAGTACCATACCAAATTGCTGTGGCAAATTTTATAAATACCATTACTAAGCAACCAAATGAAGTTTTTGAATTTGAGAAATTAATATTGTAATAGATGTATGGTGGTTAAATTTGGAAAAGGAAGTAAGAAAGAAAGAGGGAAAAAGGAAGGAAGAAAAAGAGGGAAGAAGGAAGGAAAGAGGAAGGAAGGAAGGAAGGAAGGAAGGAAGGAAGGAAGGAAGGAAGGAAGGAAGGAAGGAAGGAAGGAAGGAAGGAAGGAAGGAAGGAAGGGAAGGAAGGAAGGAAGGAAGGAAGGAAGGAAGGAAATCTCAAAGGTTCATTCTACATGAAACAAATAGAACATCTCATTGAACAATCCATCACTCTATTGATTCATATGAGAGAAGGTCTTCATAGAGAAGGTGCAAGTAGGTATACTTTTTGCTTCTAGATAGTTTGAATTACTGCACACTGTCTTTGTATGGGAGCTGAGACTCATATTAGGGGTCAGAACTCTAAAAACACTAGAATTTCAGTTTTATCACTTCATTGTGCTTATTAAACTATTTTCTCTTAGGAAGTAATTCCAAACCCCCTGAAAATGAAAGGGACAATCACTTAAGAAAATTGCATTCTACATCATTACCAGTCCGGAAAGGAGAAAAGGATATAGGGAAAGAGAGGATCGAAAAACAATAGGCTTCATGATTAAGTCATTTCTGGCTAAAGCCCTGAAGATGTATAAAAATGCATAGTAATTGCCTAGAAAAAGAATGAGAAGTTTGACCTTTATTTGGAGTAGGGGCTGAATGAACACTTTAAGCTGAGTGTCTCATTTACAAGCTCAGAACAACCTTATAAGATCACTAGATCACTAGTATCCATTGTTCATTGATTTCCTCGAGCGGGCGCCAGTAACATTTCCATTTGACCCTATCACGTGCCAGTGTAGCCCAATAGCATCTGCTTGCTTCAGGAATACCAAAAGCCTGAAACTGTTTGTTCAGGGTCTTGACGAAGAAGTCTGACCATCTTGTAGGTGGGCGGCCACATGATCTTTTGACGTCCTGTGAGATCCAGTTGGTAATGGCTCTAGTCCAGCAGTTATATTCGATATGCCAAAACCAGTAATAAAAATGTATATCTTCCCGACCTTATGAGAAATATTATTATTATTCTTTTTGCCAATAAGGAAAAAATATACTAAACTATTTGGTCATGTGGAAGCACATCCACTCAGCTTACAAATGTCAGAGCCATGATTCAAAGGCCAGCAGTTTCACTTGGATGCTATCTTACAAAGCTCCACATCAGATGAAAACTGCACTCACTGATGTTGGAACTTACGCTGTTTCTCATCATGTAAGCTGGCTTTGATCTTTGAAGAGCTGCCCTTCAAATGCCTGCCCACCAAGGAGGGAAATAGTTGAGGTCACTGCAAATAAGTTACAATTATTCATATCTATCCAGGAAATAGGACATTTATGGAGTTCGTAGTGGCTGCACTAACAATCCAATGTTTCACTCTTTCAATTTAAGGGCATTCTAGATATTTAAAATGTTAAGCAAAAATTTATCATCTTCTTTGGAGACTATGTTTCATGATTGCTGTGCTCTTCGAGGCTGTAAAATGCTTCATGTAAAATAACAGGCTAAGAATAATCTGCAAAGAATTAGAGCCTGGTTTGGTAAGATATGAGCAACTGGAACACATAAAAACTGCCCCATCGTTGCCCCCACAGTGACATTTTGTTCTAAGAGTGAGGAGAGTCTTTATAAAAAAAAATTTAATTAAGGGGGCAAAGATAACTATGTCAGACTAGTCATTAAAGTCAATTGCTATCCTATTCAGACCTCAAAGGATAGGGTAAACAAGGTATTAGGGACATAAAATATAATGAAATTGAGATAAATTTACTGGTATCTTTAGTACACATTCCTATGTCCTAATTGTTAAACACAGTAATCCTCATTTATGTAAAAATTTCATGGTTTTATTTCTGCTTTCACTAACTGCTTTAACATTTAATGAATTTAATGTTGAAAGTATTTATTGTTGCTATTATGAAATGTAAATATGAATTACTATCAATTTCCTCAGCAAAAAATATTTCATGTGAAGCTTTTTATATGAATGGACTAGTTACTTTTATATTATAATGTAAAAAAGGAATACTAGACAAAATAAGGCCCTTCCTTTCAGGGGTTTGATGGGACAGGGAGAGAAAAATATGAATTAAAATTAAATTCAAGTCAACCATAAATTCGGGACCATGTTTGAAGATATTTAAAATTAAAGAGTTTTATTTTATTTTTTGTTTTTTGGGCCACACCCAACTATGCTCAGGGCTTACTCCTGGCTCTGCACTCAGAGGTTACTTCTGGTGGGGCCTGGGGACCATTCGTGGAGTTGTGAATAGGGCTGGGATTCAATCCTAGTCGGTTATGTGCAAAGCAAGCACCCTATTGCTGTATTATTGCTCTGGTCTTAGAGAGTGTTTTAAAACAATAAAAAATATATTTTAGATTAGGTAATTATAAGGAAAATACTGAGATGCAATTTAAATGCCATAAAATTTTCTGATGAGGGGTTGGAGAGACCCAAGATCAATCCCCAGATATCACAAGGGTTCCAGAGCCCTCCAGAAGTAATCCCTGAGTACAGAACCAGGAGTAAACTCTGGCGCTCCAAATGTGGTCCCAAATGCATCCCCTACAAAATTTCATGCTGATGAGGCTGGAGAGATAATACAGGTGTTAAGGTGCTTGCCTGTCCTTACACAAGTCCTGACCTCACATATGGTTCCTCCAGCACTTCCTAGAACTATCCCTGAGCACAGAACCAGGAGTAAACCCTGAGGACCCCTGAGTGTGGCAAAAAAAAAAACTAAACTAAACATTCATTGTTAATATTAATTAACTCTATATAAGAAAATACAGGAAATGAGGAAGATGTGGTCTGAGGAAACACAAGAAAAACGTTGATGCGGAGGACTATTAAATTTTAGTGAGAAAATGTGGTATTTGTCCAAATGTAGAATTCTGGGGAAAATGACCAGCCAAAAATAATGTTGTCTATTTATTTTTTATAGAATCAATGGAAAAACTGCTCATGGAAAAAAAAGAGGCAATAAAATGGTACCTCAGACTTAAGATTGTAAAGAGAATACAAAAGATCCAAATATTGTGAAAACGTTAAAGCAAATAATTTTAATAAAAGATAGGAATTGTTCTTTTTTGATATGCTTGCAACCCTTAAGTTTTGTGGGAATTGTCTTGTTTTATACATTTTTTAGTATGTATTTGTTTTCTTTGTTGTTATTTTGTTTTGTTTGGGGACCACACTCTGCAATGCTCAGGGGTGATTCCTGTTTCTATCTTCACGAATCATTCCTAGCAGTGTTTGGGGGATCATATGGGATGCCAGGGATCAAACTCAGGTCAGTTGTGCAAGGCAAGTGCTACAAGCTGTATTATCTCTCCAGGCCTTTGTTTTATTATAATATATATTTTTATTCTACAGTGTCTCAGAAAATTACCTCTCAATTCTCCCCTAAATACTAGCTTAATATAGTAAAAAATAAAGCTATTTATTACCCAAAGTGATTTATTACCCTATTGCTTGAGAACAATTTTCATGATGGAAGTGGGGAAAATTACACATAGGTAGAGATGTGAAACTAAGTCCTGGGTTTCTATAATCTTTAAAGCAATGATCAGTTCATCACTTGTCACTTCACTTGTCTTCCCGTTGTTCACCAATTTGCTCGAGCAGGCACCAGTAACATCTCCTGTATCCCGTCCTGCCACGTGCTAGTGTAGTCCAAGGGCATCTGCTTGACTTCTCGACCTAGGTAAACATAACTGCTGCATTCAGAGATGTTTGTTCTATTGAGAGTGAATGGGGCCTCTGGAACTAGTTCATTTTTCATGAACATAGTTTTGTTGAGATTCAGCTCTAGACCTATCTTTTCACATTCTCGGTCAAAGTCAGCCAGCATTTGTGCCGCTTGGCTAATGTTTGGTGTTATTAGAATGATGTCATCAGCGAAGTCGAGGTGATGTAGTTGCCGACCATCTATCTTCACTCCCATTCCTTCCCATTCTAATTGTCGTATGATATTCTCGAGGATGGCGCTGAAGAGTTTTGGTGAAATGGTATCACCCTGCAGAATCCCTCTTTTGACATCAATGATCACTTCCTTGTAGAATGGTGAGATCCTAGTGGTGAATCCGTAATACAGCTCATGAAGGATCTTAATGTATTGGGTTTGAACACACTGGTTTGCTAGGGCTTTGATAACCACTTCAGTCTCAACAGAATCAAAGGCTTTCTTTAAATCAATGAACGTGAGACAGAGCGGCATCTTGAACTCCCTACAAACCTCAATGAGCTTGGTTATGGTGTGGATATGGTAGATTGTGCTGAATCCTTTTCGGAAGCCAGCTTGCTTGCATAGTTGTCCTACATCTAATGTTCTGCCAATCCTGTTCAGGATGACTTGTGTAAACAGCTTGTAGATGACGAACAACAGGCAGATGGGGCGATAGTTGCCAATGTCGTGAATGTCTTCCTTCTTGAACAGTAGAACTGTCCTGCAGGTTTTCCATTGGGAGGGCACCTTGCATTCGGACAGGTAGCATATGAAGTGCCGAGCCAGTGTATTGACGAGTACTGACGGCAGATTCTTCAGGTGTTCGTGTTGATTTTGTCTGGGCCTGGTGCTGTTCCCTTCTTTACCAACGAAATGGCATGTTGGATTCAGAAGGGAAAACATTGGGAACGACATATTCATCCTGCGGAATTTGTTATGTGGGCAGGTGGACATGGATATCAAAGAGATCTGAGTAGAAGTCATGGATTATCTTCTCCATTGCCTTTCTGGATGATGTGATAGATCCATCAGAACGTCAGAGGACATTCATCTTGGTCTTATAGTTGGCGAAGGGCAGGCGGGTGTTGCGAATGCTTTTCCCGGCTTCTGCTGCATCTTTCAGTATTTCTGCTCTTCTCTCTTTGAGGTCTTCCTTTATGGCTTCTCTGCACTGCTTTGCGAGCTTGGACATTAGCATTTGGTCGCCTGAGGCTCACACCTTGCCACATTGGCAAATGAGCTCGAGAGTTTTTAAAGACAGGCATCCTTTTGTGGCTTTCTCTCTGTTGAGTATTCTTTGCACAATCATGGAGGTGCTGAACCAGTCAGTTGTATTCTTCATCATTGTCATCAATGATGGTATCTTCCCATGTTGCTGCAATGGTGCCAAAGAGTTCCCAATTGGTGGTCGTTCTGGGAATTCTCTTCTTAAACTTTGTAGTCTTTTCTGCCTGTTGTGTGAAGCAGAATTTTGCATGAAGGAGAAGGTGGTCTGATCCTGTGGAATTTTGGGATAATTCTTTCTGGCCCTGATGAGTCCTTAATACAGCAGCACTAAGAAGGATGAACAAGGAGTGCCTGATAAAATTTCAGGGCCAAACTAGGTTGCCAAAATGAAGAAGAACTAAAATGACTGTATTTTCAGTTCACTTACTCTGGCATCAAAAGCATATATCAAGGACCTGATGGTGCAAGCACAAAAGATCAGTACGACATCATTGTTCTGACTGAGATGAGGAGGCATCAATAGCATCACGCCATTTTTGACACCAGAGAACTCTTCCTAGGAGCATGCGACAAAAGAGGTGTCAGTGGCGTCAGTGTCCTTGTCAACACGAACCTGGCTGTGAACATTGATTCATTTGAATGCCTAACAAACCAGATAGGACAATTACACTTGAAGAGGTGTGGCCCACTGCCAGCAATTTCTATCTCCGTTGTCTACACACCACCGTCCACATACAAGGAAGTTGAAATTGAGAAATTTTACATGGAACTGGAGGAGTTCTATAAAAAAGATCACACCTTCTACAAGATCATAGTTGATGATTTTAATGCCAAGATAGGACCGAGAAGATTGGCTGAAGAACTCCACATCGGGACCCATGGCCTAGAATGGAACGAAGAGGGTGAGAGACTATCTGAGTTCATCATGTCCACCAAGACCATTCATGGGTACTCACAGTTCCAGAAGGCTGAAGCGAAACGTTGGACATGGGAATCTCCTGGTGGACAATTCCACAATGAAATTGACCACATCATCTTCAATCGAAGATTTTGCCTGACTGATGTCGCTGTCATCCCAAAATTCTAAACAGGATCGGACCATCGTCTCCTTCATCAAAGTATCTTCACTGTCTTGTCTGAGTTCCCGTTCATCATCGATTTGCTCGAGCGGGCCCCAGTAACATCTCCATATGTCCTGTCTCATGCTAGTAGAGCCCAAGAGCATCTGCTTGCTCCAGGAACATAAAGAGCCTCAATCCATTCCGGAATGAGGTCTAAAATTGTTACTGGTATTTGGCATATCAAATATCTTAGCACTGCAAAGTATCTTAGCACTGCAAAATTGCAGAAATTCAAAAAAAGTCTTCACCTTGTAATAAAGAAGTTTAGAATAAGTTCTCTTGAGTTAGCAGCAAAAGCTTTCATCTATTTCTGACAAGGAAAATAGAAGCTCATGTGTCCAAAGCAAAAAAAGAACCACTGCTCAAAACTTGAAAATTTTTGTGACTTTTTTCTAACTTGAAACTGACCAGAGAAATGTGAAAGGAACCCACTATTCACCAGCACCCTATCATCACAAGAGTTCTTTTCAATCACTAAAATACTGTAAATAATTAGAAATTATAAATAATACCAGTTGAAGTTCTGCCAACTCTACAGACACTTTGGATTGGGGAAAAGAAAATTAGAAAGGAATAAAAGAATAAAATTCTGAAAGGAATAAAAGAAATACTCTGAGGGCATAAATTAAATTTAGATCAGAATCATATTATTAGTCTATCTTTTATCACAATTACACAATACCATTCATATATTGTGGTAACAGAAATAGGGAATGAGCGCCATAAAGAAAACCATGGACTAATCCAAACATCGAGCTTAGTATTAATTCCTTAGTATTAATTCTCATGCCCTTTCTTTCCCCTCCCTGGGAATATTGTGCTGGCAGCCACATTTCTGCTGACAGGGAGGCACACACATTTTTCTCTCCTGGAAATCAATGCCGCTACAAGAACTAATAACATGATCTCGTTCCACTTATACTTTCATTGAACTTTCAAATGAAATTTGCAGAGTAGGATGTTGAACTGTATTCTTGATTTAACCTCAAAGCTTCATCGCCAAAATGCTGATTGTAAATTTGCTGAAAGTAATCTGAGCCTTTCTTTAAGCAAATTCTGTCCTGATCCGGTTGCCTCCCTACTGCACACCTTATCCCATACACACTTTTCTTTTAATCAGAATAATGAGTCAAATACTGAGCAGTTAGACAGTATGATGATTACAATCCAATTTTCAACAAGAGGGAAGCCAAGAAAATACTAAGTCCTGATGCCTTTGTCCTCTTTAACAGACTGCCCTCTGTTAAAACAAGTAGGAAGAACGGAAATATATCTATTCATGCCAATTCTGTGCCTCACTCTGCTTAAGGTACAAATCAAATCAAAATAGCTTCTCTCTATAAGAGGCTATCCTTTATTCAATAAATGAATGTGCCAAATGCAATTCTCTGTATTGGAAATATAGAAGTGAACACTAGTACACTTGATCTTAGCCAAAAAGGCTGAGAAGCGATGGAAGTGAACTGTAATAGCCTTTGAAACTTACATGCCAGTATCTATAGGTAGGCAATTTAAAAATCAATGAGAAAAATCACACAGTATTATAGATGTTGAGGACATTGTAGCACACAAAATAAAATAAATAAACTGGGAAGTGGATAAGAAATGCCATAGGTGGGAGACTCTTGGTATTTTAAAAAAGAATTGTCAGGAAAAGTCTTAGCAAGTAGATGAAGATGAGACCATGAACTGCAGAGGTTAGCTGGAGAAAATGTCATCAAGAAAAAAGGGCAAGTGGAAAATGCTTAGAGCTGGGGATGCTGTTAGAGAACTAGTGAGGTCAATGGAGCCAGGCCTTCATCTTGGTGAGGTCAAAAGGTAATAAACAGGCTGCCAGGTCATGGCTGGCTTCCTAGGTAATATCAAGACATTGGACTTAATCCAGGTTTTGAGCTGAGAGATTTTATTTCACTTATTTAAGTTTTTGCAGCTCTGGTTTGATCTGTGAGGAGGTTCTCTGCATATTTCAGGCTAAAAGAGATGGAAACAAACCCGAATAGGTCCATTCTACGTCATCATTTTCTGAAGCAGTATCAGCATTTACTATTCATTGGAGATCTTTGATTATGCCATGGAAAACCAGTCTACCCAACAAAGAAAGTAAACTAAACAGAACATTGGGAACATCATCAAATCCCAAGGCAACTGGATTTGTAGACTTCAGAACAGGAAGGAAGGAAATCAAGGCCAGGAAGCACCTAAGGATGAAGACAATATCCTGTCTTGATATTGTCCATGTACAATATCCATGTACACTGGGATACATGACTGTGTCTTTAGTTCTTACTCTTCACCACCTTGCTGGAGCACAATAATCCGGAGAGTGAGTCCTGCTTTCCAAGAGGACCTAACCCTAACCCTAACCCTGATGCCTGCTTACAGGCTCATACCCATTATAGAGTAAAAACCAAGTGTTTCTATGGGAATTCATGGGAATGAATTTACCCCCCATTACTACACACCCTACCACCAGCAACCAGAACCTTAAATTTTTTATCTTTTATTGGGGGTAGGCTTTTTGGGAGGTCATACCTGGTGATGCTCAGGGTCATACCTGGCTCCGTGCTCAGGAATTGGACACCGCCACCATACCTCCTGGAAGTGTTGGGGGATCATGTGGGATTCCGGGATTAAACCTGGGTCAGCCACATGCAAGGCAAATGCCCTAATGCAAGGGCCCAGGACCTTAATTAAGCAAAGGAAAGCAAATACACCAAAAGGAAACCAGATGCTCTTAAGACGGAAGAATGAATGAATGCCAGGAACCCTAGTCCAGGAAGCAATTTATGACAGTGGATAAAGACAGATTTATAAACAAGTAATGTATCCTAACAAAAGTGGTCTTATCAATTGATTACCTTTTTTTTTTTTTTGGGCTAAGGAGGTATGGTGGTGTCCAATTGCAATTTTACCTCCCTGAATATAATCTGGTTGTTCACCAGACTACAGTAAATTCATTTATTTTGCTCTTGAGTGCTTACATTTACAATTTTTTGCTTGGAATTTTCTATATGTTTGAAAAACATTTTGAAAACTATTTCCTTCTAAAGCTTATATAATAGCTAAAAGCTAACCCTTGGCCTCAGAAGAATCAAGGTATGTTTAAATTTAATTATTTACATAATCTTATGAATCATTGGCTATAAATAGCTAAATAGAGGTCCAATTGCATTATCTCTTCACTCTAGATTTCTTTCCTTTGAATAATAAATAGGAAAGGGGAAACATGATAAGAAAATGAGGAACTCTTTATCATGTTTTCCCATGTCTATTTCCCTTTCAAAGGGAAAATTTCTAGCCACAGTGAAAAGAATGACTTCAGCTGATATATTTGAAACTACTTTTTATCCCAAGTATGCAAACCCTACTGATCATATCTCCTGGGAAAGCTG
Organism: Cryptotis parvus; assembly: GCA_021461705.1. Taxonomy (NCBI): domain Eukaryota; kingdom Metazoa; phylum Chordata; class Mammalia; order Eulipotyphla; family Soricidae; genus Cryptotis; species Cryptotis parvus. Next base: position 51,370 of record JAJIBD010022626.1, on the reverse strand, counting down.
GAGATAGTGGTCTTCAGAACGCCTCCGGCCAATCAAGTTCATTTTGTCATGGAAGAATGTATGTCCAGATGCAACATATTTTCCAATATTTCTAAACAATCTGGGATCTCGTACTTTTTAAGAGGCCCCACTGGATTTTCAATGCCGATTTTTGCTTTGTTTTAACTCTATACTGGAAATATTTGTTTCATTTTTTTTTCAAGTTCACACACTGTCTAGGTAAAAGCAAATGCATGCATATGACCTCGGCTTGCCCTTCCAAATGATTTCTAGACTCGTGATGGGGCCTGAATAGATATGATCAATGTTCTTTACTGCCAGTAACAACAAAGCTCTACCGTTATTTAGTGGGACCAGAGTAATGCCCATGCCAAAGACATGTATACTGGATCATTCCCTTTCTAGTCCAACAGCGGCTAAAATGATTACTACTTTCAGAGTAATATCAAAATAATGTTTTCTAGTGAATATGAGGAAGTGCCCTGACTTGTGATTCCCATAATAACGTCTAGAATCACAAAGGGAGCGAGGTTAGCAGGACATAGCTATAGCGACTGGGCAATCTCTAAAGGAGGCAGGAACTCATCAAAACTCAAGCCATGAAGCAACTGAAGCTCAGAAACAAAGAAAGGCTGAGACAGCAACACAGGTGAAAGTCAAAACTAGAAAAGAACTCCTCCCTGTACTCTAGTTTTGTTGCTCTTCTTTTGATGCATGCAGAGATTAGCTTCTTTAACTAAACCAAGGGCTGTGGACAGCAGGTCTCATGCAAGACACAATGTACAAATTATACATGCACATGTGTATGAAATTAGAAAAAAATACTGGACAAGAAATTTGTATGGAATATGCTCAGAGGATTGGCTAGTCTGTGGAAATTTATGTAAATATTTTAAAGGTATTTGTAAGTGATCTAATCCAGACAACTAGGCTTCCTTTTGCATTTTTTCCCTCTTAGGACAGTAGAAGCTTTATTCACTAGCTCCACGTGAAAGAATCATATTTTTCCATCCCATGGTTAAGGATCTGAAGAACCATTTCCCCTGTACAATGCAAAACTTGGCACATAAATTATCCACTAACTTGAGGTGAAAGACAAACCACCATCATGAAAGAGAACAATAGGTCACAGCCCTTAAAAAAATCTTTTCATGCTCTCAAAATGTTCAACAAACATTAAACAATTAATTAATTAGTGAGTGAACTCAGCTTTTTTAAAAAGTGAGACTTTTCCCCTACAAAGGGATTCAGTGTTTGAGTCTATATTAGAACTTGGACCTTCCTAACGCTAGCAGTTCAGAGATTCAACTCATGTAAACATTTGAAAGGTCAGCTGTTCATCAAATACTTGTCCAACTACAGCAAACGTATCCTTATTAAGTTTCTTTTGCAAAAGTTCCAAGGTGCTGAACCTCATCCATTGCCACCAATAATTAACAATCCAAAACAACCTACATACAGAGAATTTTTTGTTGGCCTTTTGAAACTTTAGACTATCTTAGAAACAGAGCATGTGGGGGGTGGACATGGGCAAACTGCAAGCTAGGAAAAGGGGCAGCAGTTTGGATATTTTCTGGGATTTGGCCTCCTTGGTTTCAAAGAGATTTGCAGCAATAAGAAGAGAATGTATTCACTTCAAATAAAAGGCTTCCTGGATATAGGCAAACAATATAGGCAAACATGCAAAGCGATATCATTTTGACCTAAATTTTACACATTTCAACAAAACATGGAACCATAAGCCAGCAATACGGTCACATCTTATCAAGTCTGTAAACATTGCCTTGATTATCTGCCCAAAGTTTAATGACTTAACAAAATTACTGTTTTCCTACCTACTATATTATTACCCTCTCATTCTTTCTACACCACCAACAAAAATATTATAAGTATGATTTAAACAATTGCATTCATCGTGGGACTAGACGATTAAAGAGTTCTAGCTTTAAAAGGTTTTCCTGAATTCTAGGCCTTCAATTTTTTTTCTAATATTTTATTATACCACCATGAGATATACAATTACAAAGACGTTCATATTTGGGTTTCAGTCATACAGTGTTTCAGCACCCATCCCTCCACCAGTGCTCATTTCCCACCACCAATGTCCCCAGTTCCTCCCCCTAGGCCTTCAATCTTTTATAGTAGTTTCTACATTGTAGCTTTAATGTAACATTCTTACAAGATGAGCTAAGTGTCACCTTGAAGTGGAGAAAGGACTCCAGTGAAAGCAAGATTTAAATCTCTATGTCAGACATGGTATAAACTTGAAATAGATGGAAATCCTAAATGTAAAAACTATCAAATGTCTAGAGGAAAATCTTTGTGATCTTGAGTTAGGGAATGATTTCTTAGTGCCCTAAAACAAAATGCAAAGGCACCAAAAGGAAATAAAACAGACAAATGGAACAAAAAAGTTTGTTCTTCAAAAGACAATTAGGGAAATAAAAAATATTGTCAAGCCTCATCTATAAGAAAGGATTCACTCCAGAGCATAGTTAAATATATGTAACATTGAATTATGCATTAAATAGAAGATATTTTAAATGCATAGTATATTATGCATAACAATATAAAAACCACAAGAAAAAGATAAATAATTCAACTTTTCAAAAGGACAAATTATTTGAATAGATTATCACAGAAGATAAGAAAATCATCAACATGTTACCCAAAACTGTTCAAAATCATTGGTCACTGAGAAAGTACAAATTAAAACTATAAGACCTACCAAATAACATCTACTAAAATAGAAAAAAAAAGACAATATTGAGTATTAAGGATAGAGGCAACCGAGGCTCTGCCCATTGTTGGAGGAATGAAAACAATTCAACAGACTTATTATATAAGCCACTAAACACATTACTAGGTATTATTTACCCTAGAGAAAAGACAAAACAGTCCCACTCAGAAACTATATGTGAATGTTTATAATCGCCTGGTTTATAATAACCCCAACTAGAAACAATTCAAAATGCTCATCAACTAGTGAACAGATTAACAAGTCTTGATATTTATAATATGAAACACTATCAATAAGTGTCATACAGTAAGTGTCATCAATAAGTGTTTGCATTTTGTTTATACCATGTTTATACCATGTCTGTATGAAAGAAATCATATAGCTAAGAAAACAAAATCATAAATAAATCTTAAATCTTTATGCTAAGAATACAATCCAGTACTGTTAAGGAAATAAAACAAAAGCTATATTTGACTATGAGAAAATATGATGCAAAAAAACTTATATTTAGGGCACATTAAAAAGTTTACATAGAGGGTCCAGAATGATGATCATACAGCCAGTAGGATACTTACCTTTCATGTAGCTAATTTTGGTTCATCCCGTTTGGTTCCCCGAGAACCACCAGAAATGATCCCTGAAAAATATTCCTTCAATTATTTTTTAAAGCACAAAGAGAAATGCTGAAATACTATAAGGCTGCAGAGGGATGAGTAATTCAAGGTTGATGGTAGGAAAATTTGTCAAGGATTGTTCTAAAGAGCAACTACAATTTGAATAAAAAGAGTTTTTAAACTATAAAAAGAAGAATAAGAGCATTTGGGATCATCTATAAGTGTTTGGTAAGGTAATGCCTCCTTAGGCAGGTCTTTTCCCTCCTAACTGTTTCCAGGACTGTGTGAGAGAGGTGCCACTCTACCTGCTTAACACAGGGTCAGCTGGGCAGCAGAGAAGATGGGTCACTTCCCCAAGCCACAATATCAGAACAATCTCAAAGCTAGAATTGAACATCAATTTTTCTCCCAGAGATGTGGGCCACATCGTGAGTCAGGAAAGAGAGAAATGCTCATTGTGAATGGAACAAGGGTGAAGTCAGGAATACAAATGAGTGTTTGGAGGGGCACTGCTACCAGTTAGCTCTCCCCTGGGAGCTGCTATTCTATTCCCAGAATTTGGAAGTATGGGTGTGGAATATGGCTGCCACTTCCATCAACTTTGCTCCATGAGAGAAGTGTTGCCTTTGTCAGAGCTCAGCATAGGCACAGATGCCTTTTCTTTCTTAATTCTTTTAATGTTCATCTCTTTAGAGGGGCCTCCTCCCACAAGAGATGCTCAGGGGTCCATCATGGCCAATCTGGGCCAACCAGGTCTGGCACACTCCAAGCACAAACTCTAAGCCCTGCACTATCTCCTGATTCTCAGTACTGTGAGTGTGGGCCAAAGGCCAGCAATGGCAGCCTGGCATTTGTTTAAAGGACAGATTTTCCCTGTCATCTATAGGTCCATGAAGTCAGAAACTCTTTGGGCAGACGAGTTCCTGAACTTGGTCTATACGATCTTCAACAGGCTAAGATTCCTCCTCCTTCTCGCCTTCCCACCTGCTCTAGCATTGATCTCCTGACTAGCCCCTACCCAGATTTACTGCCCCTTTCATCATCAGCCTCTATTTATTTACCATCTAAAATTGTTGTCCCCCCTACCAGAAAGTCTTAACCAAATATTTTATTTTCAGATGGCTCATTATTAGGAAAAAAAAACAACTAGTACCGGGTGTGTGTGTGTGTGTGTGTGTATGTATGTGTATGTATGTATGTATGTATGTATGTATGTATGTATGTATGTATGCATATACATATACATATTTAAGTGTGACTGTCTTGAAATTCTTGCTAAAATTCTGATCCTGGCCTAAGAGGTCTGCCTAGTTGTCTGTATTTGGAGAGGCTGATAATGACAAAAGATGGGGAAAAATCAAGCTTTCTATGTGGCACAATGTATAGGGTTAGTCACGCAGCCCTATTAACATTTCCTTCCCTGTACGCTTCCAAATAACATGACGGAATCAAAAGGGTGACTGTCTCTGGCATCATCTGGGACTGAATCAGAAGCCTTAGTCAGAGCAAATCTTCTTTAGACCTTAAAGGACCTGAGCTTCCCGGTCCCGGTGCAGGCATGTGCTGGAGGCCTCTTCCCACTGGCTGTTCTGCAGCGAGGAGCTGGACCCAGCTGGCTGCCAACGATGCAGCTCCCTGGCACCAGGCAACAGTAAAAGTCACTCTCGCTGGAAGCGTCTGTTGCAGGCTGGGCGAGAACGGCTGCTTTCAGAAAATGGTCTTTTCAGACCCTCATTCTCTTTTAATGTGCAGTTTTATTTTCAAAACTCTAATCCTTAATCCTTATAGAGAAGAGGCTTTGTCAGACCCCAATTTGTGCTTTTGTAGGGCGTGTTCCAATGTGCTGTCCTAATCCTGCCTAACGTGTGTCTGTTAATGTGGATTCATTCTTGACTTTGCAGTTCCAACAGCTATTTTGTCTCTATGATTCAAATACCTCTTTTTGCAGCTCCCACATAATCCAGATTAATTGAATAGGTGCTTTCATAAGGGGGGCTATATTATCGACTCTCTATCAAAGGATAAACCTACATGCTGAGCATCCCCTAGAGCAAAGAGTCTTATTTAATTTGGTGCATTTTAAGTGATAAAAAGAATTTTGGGAATCTGAAATATTACATTTAGCCCTGAAGTTTTAGTTCAAAGACTGCAAAGAAACTACCAAGTTACTAACACCGTTGTCAAATATTCTGTTGATCTAACAACACATCTATGGCTTGAAAACTAAAAATAAAATTCCCTTTGGTGTTGATATTTTTCTAAGCAAACATTTAGAAGCAACCATCTAGGGCTTTAAATGATGTAATCATCTAGGCCTCATGGAGAAGTAATGGAAGTTTCTTGACAAATTTGGCAAATGAATTCAGTAAGTTATGGTCTTCCTACCCTACCAGCTTTGCTTCCCTCCTCACCCTTAATCCGGATAGTTACACATTCATTGAATGACTTTTCTCAGATATCAGCTATGCATTAAATACTGTCAGGGCAAGAGTTATAACTTCAAAACAAGTGAAATACAACTTTTTTCCCGTGATTTTCCATCTAACACAGGAGTAAGGCACTTGCTTGCATGCAGCTAAACTTGGTTGGATCCCTGGGGCCACATGGTCCCCTAAGCATTTCCATAAATAACCCCTGAGCACAGAACTACAATAAACTAAAATAAGATTAGAAAAACTATCATTTGGTATGGAATGTAGAAGTAACTAATGACAATATATTATGTACATTTTTTATTGAAAGTGGTTACTAACCTGTCCCTGCAGTGATTTGACATTTGCTGTCGCCAAGTAGGTTTGGATTTTTTTATTTTTTTTTTATTATTATTTTTTTTGCTTTTTTTGGGTCACCCCCGGCAATGCTCAGGGGTTTATCCTGGCTCTGCACTCAGAAACTACTCCTGACGGTGCTCAGGGGACCATATGGGATGCCGAGGATTGAACCTGGGCCGGCACAGGCCGGCTGCATGTAAGGCAAACGCCCCTACCCGCTGGGCTATCGCTCCAGCCCCATGGTTTGGATTTTTTAAGTATTTTATTATACCACTGTGAGATATACAATTACAAAGATATACAATTAAAAAGTTTATATTTGGGTTTTGGTCATACAGTGTTCCAGCACCCATCCCTCCACCAGTGCCCATCTCCCACCACCAACTCCCCGGTTCCCTCCCCTCCCCCAGCCCGCCTCCATGGCAGGTTCTAAGTAGGTTTGGATTTTCAAAATTGGTTTACTTATTCCTAGGCTGCAGTTTCTGTTGTTTTTGTAGGAATAAAGTGAATTAGGACACCGCGGATTATGTCCTGGATTAGGTCATATATTTCAACTGATTTTCCCCAGGAAAGTCTCAGACTATGCAATGAAATCCAATTGTGTTTTCTGTTGGTTTTGTGCTTTATTTTATTTTTGCATAAAGGGAGCAATTACTAAACAGAAATAAATTCTGGTGAGAATATGGACAAAAGCAAATACTTCTACACTGTTAATGTTGTCATAATGTTGTTATATACCCTCTGAAATGTAACATGGTGGATTTTAAGCAAATTAAAAATGTTACCACGTTATCCATCACTCCCTCTTCTGGGAACATACTCAAATGAAATGCAACACTCACATGAAAAGATACATCTTCTTCCATGTTCATAGATACAGCACTGACAATAGTCAACACAGAGATAACAAAGTGACCACCAACAGATGAATGGTATATATAATAATTATTCATGAATTTAAAGCTGAGGAAATACTGCCATTTGCAGTAATATTGATGGCCTTGAGGTTATACTCAGTGAAATAAAGTCAGACAGAAGACAAATATTGCATAATCTCACATACGCCTAAAACAAACAAACCAAGAAATCAACTTTATAAATCAGACATCCAGTTTGTGGTTACAAGAGGTAAGAGGAGGGATTAGAGAGCCAAAAGGTACAAAATTCCTAAGTTAGGTTAATAATCTCTAATGACATAATTTACAGTATCATAGCCATAGTTTGATATATAGTTAGGTATATGTGTGTAGCAAGACATGTGTGTATATATATACACACATACACACACACACACACATATATAAGACAATAGATCCTGGCTTTCCAAGGAAAATCATAATCTTTCCTTATGTTTCTCTTTTAACTATATATTTATACTTTTTTTTAACTCTTTTAACTACATATGTATATATTTAAGTCTTTATATATGTATATATTTAACTCTTTATAAACTATATATTTAACTCTTTTTAACTCTTTTAACTATATATATTTCTCTTTTAACTATATATACATATATATACATATATATATACATATATATATATATATATATATATATATATATATATACTAGTTTGCTCTGAGCAGGCAAGTGTGACCCTTCTCAGTACACAAGAACAGGATACTCAGAATGACCCTGGTGCAGATAATAAGAAGAGACCTTGTGGGTACCATCTAGATTACATGAAGCTCATGAAATTAAGATGTATTACTTTATATCAGCCCCCCTCTCTCTCCAGTGTTTTACATAAGAGATAATCTCGGATTAGTCCTTGGCATAACCTTTGTTTATACCTGCAATAGGGTGTGGTACTGCTCTTCTACTCTCTGATTAGGGTTCTTTGTTGACATACCCTCCCGGTTGGATTACTTTGGTGTATATAAGGGGAGTGTCTCTCATGTCTGAGAGACAGACATGGGGCAGAGCTGCTACTGGCTCTCCCTGTGCCCAGCCGCTCATGAGGCGCCCCGGGAGGGATGGCAGGTTCTAGCCCTGGCCCGCCACCCCAGCAGAGCCTCGCAACAAGCCAGACAACCCCCTACTCCATGAGGGCCTCCATTTTCCACATCCGGATTTCCCCCCGTCAGAACTCCACCCAGCAGACCAGCCTATTACAGCCCGACTCGCACGGCCGCGTGGTTCATCAATAAATGCTGGATTTTGAGATGACTACAAGAGTATGCTACCCGCACGGCAGAGCCTGGCAAGCTACCCGTGTCGTATTTGATATGCCAGATACCAGTAACAATTATAGACCTCATTCCCAACCTGATGGAATGGTTGAGGCTCTTTATGTTCCTGCAGCATGCAGGTGCCCTTGGTCTCTGCTTGCATGAGACAGGTCATATGGAGATGTTACTGGTGCCCGCTCGAGCAAATTGAGGATGAATGGGAAGACAGTGACAGTGACAGTGATATATATAAGATAATGAAACTAAATAAATATACTGTGGTAATCATTTCACAATATACATGTTAACTGCTTCATAATTTAGTAAGTTATATATGTCATATTTCTTAAATTTAGAAAGTTCTGGGGCCGGAGCGATAGCCCAGCTGGTAGGGCATTTGCCTTGCACGCGGCAGGCCTGTGCTGGCCAGCGTTCGATTCCTGGCATCCCATATGGTCCCTCCTGAGCAAAGAGGCAGGAGTAACCCCTGAGCATCGCCAAGTGTGACCCAAAAAGCAAAAAAAAAAAAAAAGTTCTGTATGTTAATTATATTTCAATAATAGGGAAAAATAAATCTTAATTTTTACCAAACTAATCAAAATTAAAAAAAAAACAAGTGGCCCCCTTCTGCCATACAACTCTTTGACATCTGTTACTGTATGTTTAATGAGTCACTGGGTCCTAACAGAAGTTTCTCTCCAACTCAATTTTTTAGAATTTGAAACACTTATGTTAAACTTGTCTGATTGTGCTTTGATGTCAGTGAACGCTGATCTCACCAACTTTACTGACCCACAAAACAGCATCTCCAAGTTCTTAACCAGCTCCTTCCTCATGGTTAGACAGGCCCCATTTTTGCTGCCCATAATTTCCAGAACTGCCATTTCACTAGCTTCCATGTGAAGAATCTTGTTCCTTCATTGTTGCCTTCCTTCCATCCCAGTGAGAGTCTTTGTGCCTCAGCTAAAGTAAAAATGAACAGTAGACCCTGGATGCAATCCCAGGTGCCCCACATATGTGAGCATGCATGTGTGTGCACAACTACACACACATACACACACACACACACATCACATAAAAGAACAGTGAACTTTTTGAATCAGGAAAAATCATGACCTCTGACAGTTCCTCCAGCTAAGCCACTAAGATATTTTCTGAATAACTGGTTTGTTTGAGAGGTGTTTAAAATGGATAAAGATTACTCAACAATTTTCACATTCAAATTTTATTTTATCAGAGCATTATCTTAGTTAATTGACTATTAAAGGACATATTCTACTCCTCAAAAGGATTTGAGGTGACTTACAGAAAAAATGTCACAAATAATTAAATCATAAAATCATGCAAAAAGAAAGCACTAGCATAAAATAAAAGAAAAGTTGATAGTAGAATTTCCTAGAACCTCTACACCTCCTCCTACTCCAACCCCCCACTCACCCCACAGTGATTTCAGGAAATCTGGTCTAATAATCATTTATAGCACAGGAAAGAATTGAGTTGGTATTTTGCGTGTCTCCTGCATTTTCTGTTCCAGGAGAAAAAACGGTGGGTCCTCCTGGCCTTGGGTTCTTTGTCAGAGAACGAATTCAAGGCAAATGGAGGGATCTGTTCAAGAGAGTAACTCAGGGGTATTGGAGCACAAGGGAAATTGCTCCATTAAGTCTCATTAGTTTTATTTAAATCATTCTGATTATGAGATAATTAAAGTTCATGGCCTAGATTCTTCTCATACATGAACAGTTTTATCCTTCAGTACCATTTACACATTTTTTAGTATATCAAGTGTACTTCAGGGTCCAAAATCAATAATTATAACTTGATAACATGTTATTGCTGAACAATTATTTATCAAACAGATTAACATGGCTTTAGTCATTCACCCATTTTTTTCTACTTCTCTAATATTTATTCACTTGGACATATTCCTTGGCATTTTTTATTGTGGAGAACTCTTCTCTCCCACTATATAATCCTAATTAGAATGATTAAATTATCAACATGGGTTTAAGTCATTACATTGTATTAAATCTTTGATTAATAATTTTTTGAAGGGAAAGACTTTTCAAAGAATGCTTGGAGATCCTGGGCCCTTGCCAGCAATACTGAGGCAACAGAACTGTGACTCGACATGAACAGCCAAGGTTGAGGTGTTGCTCAGGTCATGTGATGGTGGGAGTTCCTAGGGCACTCTAAGCAGTGCTCGATATCACCAGTGCTATACCAGGCTATGCTCCAGGGACCACGGGGTGTCAGGGACTGAACCAGGGTAGACTTGATGCCAGGCACTTTACCCTCCACCCATATTCTCTCTCCAGGTGGACTGGGGTTTGAAGCAGGGAATGAGGGCAGGGGTTATGGGGCATTTCCACCTTCTTCTAGTCTGTGAAGTTTACTGCCCTTCATTTGGAACTTGGGCTTCAGATTTGTAAGTCTACACACTTGTGCAGAGACCCAACTTTTCCTCACCAATCTAGCACCCCAGTCACTTGCAGCTCTTCACAGCATCCTGAAAATAACTCAAGTGGCCACAGCATAATTGCTAAACTGCCAACTAAGGTACTTCTTTCTGTTCTGCTCTATTGTCGGGTAGCAGCTGGAGTGGGGATTCAGTCATACCAAGTGGTACTTAGGAACTACTTGAGGCTCTATGCTCAGGGGTCTTCCTGGCAGGGCTCCTGACCAGATACAGTCCTGAAAATCAAACTTGCCCTTAATTTTTTTTCTTCCCTGATTGCTATGGCAAGTCCTTCCAGTACTATATTGAATAGAAGTGGTGAGAGTGGGCAGCCTTTTCTTGTCCCTGATCTCAAGAGGAAGGCTTTCAGTTTTTCACCATTGAGAATGATACTTGCTATGGGGTTGTAGTATATGGCCTGGATTATAATGAGGAAGGTTCCTTCGATCCCCATTTTAGGGAGAGCTTTTATCATGAACGGGTGTTGAATCTTGTCAAATGCCTTCTCTGCATCTATTGATATGATCATATGGTTTTTATTTTTATTTTTGTTGATATGATGTATTATGTTGATTGACTTGCAGATGTTAAACCATCCTTGCATTCCCGGGATGAATCCCATTTGGTCATGGTGTATAATCGTTTTGATGACTCTTTGGATTCTATTTGCTAGTATTTTGTTGAAGATCTTAGCATCTGTGTTCATCAGGGAGATTGGTCTGTAATTTCCCTTTTTGTGACATCTCTGTCTGCTTTGGTTATCAGGGTGATATGTGCCTCGTAAAAGCTATTTGGGAGTGTATCTGTTTCTTCAATTTGCCGGAAGAGCTTAAAAAGAATTGGGAGTAGGTGCTCTTTAAAGGTTTTGTAGAATTCACTGGTGAATCCATCTGGACCTGGGCTTTTGTGTTTGGGGAGATTTTTGATTACCGATTCCAGCTCCTCGATGGAGATAGGTTTGTTGAGGTATTCCAAATCTTCTTGTTGCAGACTTGGGAGGCATTAGGAATTCAGGAATTTGTCCATTTCTTCTAGGTTCTCTTGTTTTGTGGCGTACAGGCTCTCATAGTAATCTCTGATGATCTTTTGAATTTCTGTGGTTTCTGTTGTGATGTCCCCATTTTCATTTCTGATTCTATTTATTTGGGTTCTCTCTTTTCCTTTTCTTACAAGTCTTGCAAGTGGTTTGTCAATCTTGTTTATTTTTTCAAAGAATTTGGTTTTGTTGATCTTCTGGATTGTTTTTTGACATTCCATCTCATTGATTTCTGCTCTAAGTTTTATTATTTCTTTCTGCTTGGGTTTGGGCTCCTTTTGTTGATCACTCTCTAAGATCTTAAGTTGTGAAGTCAGACTGTTTGTGATGGCTTTTTCTTCTAGTCTGATGAATGCTTGAAAAGCTATGAACTTGCCTCTTAATACTGCTTTTGCTGTATCCCACAAGTTCTGGTAATTCGTGTCTTCAGTCTCATTTGTTTCCAGGAATCTTTGGATTTCCTCTTTGATTTCTTTTATGACTTGCTGGTTGTTCAGCAGTGAGCTGTTTAGTTTCTAGGTACTTGGTATTGGACTCCGTTTTTGTGTACAATTAACTACTATTTTCAGTGCATCATGGTCTGAAAAAAAATAATTGGCACAATTTCTATCTTCTTGATTTTATGGAGGTATGATTTATGGCTCAGCATGTGATCTATTTTGGAGTATGTTCCATGTGCACTGGAGAAGAAAGTGTATTCTGCTTTTTGGGGATGAAATGTCCTGTATATGTCTACCAGCCCTCTTTCTTCCATCTCTTGTTTTAGGGCCAGTATTTCCTTGGTAAGTTTCAATCTTGTTGATCTATCCAGGGTTGATAGAGCAGTGTTGAAGTCTCCAACTACAATTGTGTTGCTGTCAATGTCTTCTTTGAAGTCTATTAGTAGTTGTTTTAGGTATTTTGCTGGCCCCTCATTGGGTGCATATATGTTTAATAGCGTCATTTCTTCCTGATACATGTATCCTTGACTATTAAGAAGTGACCTTCACTGTCCCCTCTTACCTTCTTCAGCCTGAAGTCTATGTTGTCAGATACCAGTATGGCTACCCCAGCCTTTTTGGATGGGTTGTTTGAGTGAAGGATTGTTTTCCAGCCTTTTATTTTGAGTCTGTTTTTGCTCCGATTGTTCAGGTGTGTTTCTTGAAGACAGCAGAAGTCGGATTCAATTTTTTGATCCATTTTGCTACACTGTGTCTCTTAACTGGTGTATTCAGACCATTGACATTGAGAGAGATTATTGTCATGGGATTTTGTGTCATCTTTCTGTATGGGTTGGTGTTCTTTCAGGTTTTGTCTCATCTTAGAGTAGATCTTTCAGTCCTTCTTTTAAGGTTGGTTTTGAGTTTACAAAGTTCCTAAGCTGTTGTTTATCCAAGAAATTGTATATATGTCCTTCAAATCTGAGTGAGAGTTTGGCCGGATAAAGAATTCTTGCTGAAGCATTCATTTCATTGAGTGTTTTTACTATATCCCACCACTGCCTTTGGGCTTGGAGGGTGTCTTCTGAGAAGTCTGCTGAAAGTCGAATGGATGCTCCTTTGTATACAATTTCCTTCTTTGATCTTGCTGCCTGAAGAATTATGTCCCTGTCTATGGCACCCATTACTTTGACTAGGATGTGTCTTGGGGTCTTTCTGTTGGGGTCTCTTCTTGCTGGTACACGTTGGGCTTCTTGGATCTAGATGCCTTCATCCTTTAACTCGGGAACTTTTCAGCCAGGATTTTTTTTTACAGTTTACAGCTCTGTCACCTCAAGCAAGTTACGTATTTATTTATTTATTTAAAATGCATTTTTCGATGGACATGGAGAAGATTATGTTGAGCTAAATTAGACAGAAGGAGAGAGACAGATACAGAATGACTGCATTTATCTGCATAACATAAATATATAGGTACATATTATAATACCAATATCCAAGGTCAAGTGAAACATATATCAGGAGGTCCTGTCAAAGGTGGAAATTATCACAAACGGGTGGGAGTCAGAGGGTATAAGACAGAAATGGAACAGTCTGCTAACAATTGTTGAGGGTACTAATGCCAACCTAGAACTGAGCATTAAATAGAGGCAAAAGATACACATGACAACCCTTTAATGTATGTTCTGTAACCCATAGTCTGGAGGGGAAGGGAAAGAAAGTGAGAGAAATGGAAAGAAATAAAGAACCTGCCATGGAGCAGGGCTGGGGGGAGGGGGGGAACCGGGGGCGTTGGTGGTGGGAGATGGGCACTGGTGGCGGGATGGGTACTCGCACTGTTTGACCAAAACCCAAATATGAACTTTTTAATTGTATATCTTTGTAATTTTAAAAATAAAAAATTTAAAAAAAAATAAAATAAAATGCATTTTTCCTATATTATTTTTATTTTTAATAGTTTTTTATTAAACTTTTTTTTAAAATTTTTTATTTTTACAATTACAAAGATATACAATTAAAAAGTTTATATTTGGGTTTTGGTCATACAGTGTTCCAGCACCCATCCCACCACCAGTGCACATCTCCCACCACCAACGCCCCCGGTTCCCCCCCCCCTCCCCCCAGCCCTCCTCCATGGCAGGTTCTTTATTTCTTTCCATTTCTCTCTTTCTCTTTTCCTTCCCTCCAGACTATGGATTACAGAACATACATTAAAGGGTCATCATGTGTATCTTTTTGCCTCTATTTAGCTCAGTTCTAGGTTGGTATTAGTATGCTCGACAATTGTTAGCACACTGTTCCATTTTCTGTCTTACCTAGCCTCTGACTCCCACATGTTGTGATAATTTCCACTTTGACAAGACCTCCTGATAACAGGAGCTTGACCTTGATATTGGTATCATAATATGTACATATATATTTATGTTATGCAGATAAATGCAGTCATTCTATATCTGTCTCTCTCCTTCTGGCTAATTTCACTCAACATAATCTTCTCCATGTCCGTCCATTTATAGGCAAATTTTATAACTTCATTTTTCCTGACAGCTGCATAGTATTCCATTGTGTAGATGTACCAAAGCTTCTTTATCCAGTCATCAATTCTCGGGCACTCTGGTTGCTTCCAGTTTCTGGCTATTGTGAATAATGCTGCTATGAACATAAAAGTAGGGATGGTGTTTCCGCTGCATATTTTTGGTTTCCCAGAGTAGATTCCCAGGAGTGGTATGGCTGGGTCAAATGGGAGTTCAATTTCTAGTCTTTGGAGCAATGCCCATATTGTTTTCCAGAAAGGCTGTACCAGCCGTCAGCCAGGATGTTTTTAACTGTTTTAGATTTCTTGGGGTTACTTTCCTGTCCCTCTGGGACTCCGGATGTTTCTTATGTTGTTCCGCCTGGCTTCATCCCATTGTTCTCTGTTCCGTTGCTGATCCTTTTTCCAGTCTTTTTCCATCTTATGTAGTTCTCTGAGTGCTTTCTGCAGCTCATCTTTAGTCTCACTGATTCTCTCTTCCGCTGCTGTCATCCTACTGTTGAGAGCCACTATTGTGTTTTTCATTTCATCTTCTGATTTTTTAAGCCATGATAATTCTATTTGCATGGTTCTGCTCTCATTTCCTCCTGTAATTTACTGACAGCCCTTTCAACTGCCTCGTTTATGTTCTCCTGTATTTTGTTGGACATGTGCTCCATTTTTTCGTTGAGCTCCTTAAACATCCTACCAATTTCTTCTCTAAATTCCTTGTCAGAGAGATCATGCATATCTGCATTCTTTTTTGAGTCTTCAGGGTTGATTTCTTCATGTGTTCTTCCGAACTGGGGATCTGTGTTGTTTCCCCATGATGTTGCAATGTTCAGGGATAGATTCCTCTAGTGTACTGTCTCTTTTTTTCTTGAGGATATTACCTTCCCTTGGTGTTGAATTTTCTAGTCTTTATATTAATAAGCGGCCGCTTCGGTGGCTGCCCGCCTGGCCCGCCACATCCCCCAGGGAGAATATCTGAGGTGGAGACAGGCCAGTGTGAGAGTTCAAAATGTCCGTTTACTTCTGCTTCCGCTCAGACTTCTGGGGGTTGTAGTTCCACCTTCTGCCGAGGCCTGGGGCTCTACCACGACCTCAGGTGCCCGCCCAGCCAGCCACCTTGTGTTTTTATAATTTTGAGCTCAAAATACTGCCAGTCCCTCTTAGAGGATCTGGTCTCACTATCAAATAGCAATGGGAAACTTTGTCACACTCAGCATAAGCATTTTCTAGATGATTCCAGCTTCTTCAGCAGAGAGGGAAAAATACATGTTTTTATTCTTCAGCTTAACTCTGAAAGTATTAAAAATACAGATAGTTTAGCTAATAACACTTATTATTGTTAACTGCATTTTCCAAGTCTGTGATAAAGTATCATAATTCTTAATCTTTGGTGACTCATTAAACTTTAACATATTATAAAATATTTCTACCATCCAAATCCAAAAAAAATAATATTTTATTGAAAAATAAGTGCTGATTTTGTGCCCATCATTAATAGAGAATTTCCATGACCTAGATTTCTGTTGGCCTTTTCCATATGCTTCTAAGCACCTAAAACAGTGACTCCCAAAGTGGGTGATAAGGGGCAGAAAGCAGAGAGGGATAGCTCTAAAAGTATAGAAAGATGGAAGTGGTGACTCTGGGGCATTTAAAAAGCTGCTTCTTTTGTTTCTCCACTTAAGGATTAATTTCCAGGGGGACAACGTGAGAATTATTACTCAAAAAGGATTTTTTTTTTCAAGAAGGATTTTTTTCCCAAAAAAATTTAGCTCCTCAATCAAATAAGTTTGGGAACCAACACCTGGCACAAAATAGGAGCGAATTAAATATTGACTTAATAAAAAAGTTTTACTCTTTCTCTTTTTGAAAGATTAGCCTGACCTTTCCTATTTGGAAATATACAGTCATCTAACATTATGTCTTCTATAAAATAATAGTAGTTTTTCTTAGAAATCTTGTTTATTTTTGTTTTAAAGGGAGAGAGAGAGAGAGAGAGAGAGAGAGAGAGAGAGAGAAGGAGAAAAGAAAACTATCATAGGTGTGAGCATCAGAATAGTTTGCGTTCTGAGGTCATGACATCAATGACCTTAACTGAATAATCGGAAACACACCAACAAAAAGCCCAAGATAACCATTCTGCTACTGTCAGTCCTTTTTGTAGCCTTTGCAAACTACATCTGGGGCCTGAACACAGGCTAGGGTTTAAGAAGCTGCCTTGCATGTGACCAAACTGGGTTCAAATCACAGCATTACATATGGTTTCCTGGGCGCCGTCTAGAGTGATCCCTGAACACAAAACCAGGAGTAAACCCTGAGCACAGAACAAAGAGAAAGTCCTGAGTACAGACCCAGGAATAAGTACTGAGCACTATACAGTGTGACATACAAAAAAAATGCACAAACAAAAAATTAAGTGAATAAAAAATAAAACCATGTAAGGGCCAGGAGATATCACAAAGGTTAGTCGTGTTGGCATTCACTCAACAGGGCTCAATCCTTGCAACACTTGATCCTGAGAATCTCGGGGTGCAGCCCCAAGCAGTGTCCCTTCCTCTGCCCACACATTGAATTGTTGACTGACTTGGCCAAGAATCGCCAGTGGGCTCCTGGACCTCATACATGCTTGGGAGACACTGCAAAGAAATTTACAAAATGAAAAATAAATAAATAAAGCTGCATCTGGTTTAAGCAAATGGAAGCAAAAAGAATCTGAAACAGTGGAAGCAGAAAAGATGCTTAAGTGATTAGAAATGCAAGTCTGTGAAGATAAAAGTACTCAAGACAAACCAGTTGGGGGAGGAGGGGAAAGAACAGCAAGAGCATTTAAGGAAATTGTCATAAAAGGCTTGTTGGCAAGAACTTCACAGGGTCCCCAGAAAACAGTTGATATTGCAAGGAGGGGGAAGGGGGTTAAACAGCTGGGTGGGAAGTCGCTCGCTAAGCACCACAGTGGGCAAAGTCCAGAGGATGTGGTAAGTTTAATTATATGGGACAGATCAAATTCATAATCCAGCAGGCAACAGCAGCTAGAGCATGCCAGAGACAGTCAGGAGTACAGCATACACTTAACACTCCCTGACTGTGCTGCACACATTGACTTTCCATCCTAACAATTCTGTATGGAATGCTCTTTCTCTGATTACAGATAGATAAACTAAGATTAGAAAGACTTAAGAAAAGAAGATGATGAAGTAAAGGAGTGATTTGGTCATTTGCCTAAATTTGCCAACAAGCTTTGGCAAACTTAGGTAAATGCTTTGCTCTGTGCACTATAGGATCAGTCATTAAAGAATCCAGAGAGCAGGGCCAGAGCAATAGCACAGTGGGGAGGGCATTGCCTTGCATGTAACTGACTCAGGTTTGATCCCCACCACCCCATATAGGTCCTTCCCAGCAGGAAAGGTCACCAAGTACAGAGCCAGTAGGAAGCCCTGAGCACTGCTAAGTTTGGCCCCCAAGACAAATAAATCAAAGAATCCAGAGATGATCCCTGGCCTGAGGCCCTAGGAAATATTGCTGAGTGAATAAGAATCTGGTGCAAGAAAAGAAAGACTTGGGCATGTAATCTACTTTCTTCTAAGCCCAGCCAGAACAACAGTGAGGAAGGAGCTGAGTCTGCAGCAGGGACAGGTGGAGATGGACTGACGAGGGTCACACCCACATAGCCTACCAACCACATCTCCGAGTTCAACCCACCTCTCAAAAACCAGCACATCTCAAAGACCAACCAACCTCTCAGAGACAAACCCGCATCTCAGAGACCAACGCCTCTGGCAGAATCCCTCCTACCTTGCAATCCCAGTAAAGACCTGGGTGTCTCCCAAGATCTTCACAGCAGATACATCTAATTCAGTCAGGCTAAGCAGAGAACTAAACCAGAACACACCAAAGCGCTTCTCACTATACACTTTTTTTAAACATATTAAAGCAAATTAATACAGTTCAAAAACATTTAGGTTACGCATTTCTATGAGAAATGCTGATTGCTAGATCAAAATCTCCTGAAATCATATATGAAGCTTTTAATAAATTTTCCTGCCACTCCTTGAGCTTATAGGATAATAGTGTCAGGTGATAAGGTGTTGCAGGACTCCTCTAAGAGCCTTTGCATCTGCTCTGGATTGCCTCCCTGCAAATCACTTCATAGATAAGGGGGTAGTCTAAATGTGGCAGTTTATCTGACCATGTATTCTATACTGGTTGGTATAAATATTCTCTCATGCTACCACAATCATCGTGGGACTAGCTAGATCTTACCAGCATATGTGCCTGGCCACGTTGGATCTCTAAGTAATTAGACCAGAGAGAAATGCTGTTTGCCTCTAACAAGCAAACATGGCTCCCTGATAACTCAAAGGCAACTAAAATACAAAACTACCGTGAAGTAGAGGAGAATCTTGTGAAGGCTTGGAGAAATATTTAATTGGCATTAGTATTAGTCTTTGGTACAGAGACATGCCATCTCAGAAACCCCCTTCTCTACCCTATAAAAAGGCATTTCCAGGCAGATCTTGGCTCAAAACATTAGCATATAATAGGGCCTAGGTGAGGTGCTGGGAGAAATTACCTAAGGGCATTTGACCCTTCCTGCTTCCCATAATAGTGGGAGGTCTGAATTGCAGGGTATAAAAACCAGCCTGCTCCTCCTCCCTCTCTCTCTCTCTCTCTCTCTCTCTCTCTGGGCTCTCTCTTTTTTGGGCTCTCTCTTTGTGAGCTCGCACCCTTCTTGGGAGTCTTGTCTTTTTCTCCTTTTTTACAGGGCTTTAACACGTGGTGGCTGCCATCTTGGCCTATATGTGTCTGGGGTTCTAGCTGGGAATCCTAAGCACAGGGTTTTTTCCTATTGCTGACTTGTATGTGTGCCTGAACCTGTGATAAGTAAAGCCTTTTAAAACTGCATCAGATTCCTGAGTCTTCATCCATTCCCCACCGGCTTCGGAAGTAGAAGGGAACTCACTTCCCGGCACTGTCGGGATCCCAGCAGCGTTCCCCAACATCTGGCGTCCCTGGGTGGGCACCCCTGCAATAAGGCATAGGACAGGGTTTGGGGTTTATTTTTATAGAGTCGTAGATACTCTGGGTAACTACTGGGGTTTTCCTCATTGGACACGTGTTGTATTGTAAGCAAGAGTCTCTTCATTGGTACAACTACTCCCCCACCAACCACAACTCTACTCCCTCTCTGCCCAGAGCACTAGTTACAAGATCTCACCCCATTTCCTAAGTTCTCATCCCATTTAGGCTACTTTGGGGATCAGTTGGAGCCAGCAACACATGATCCTTTAGTCAGATGTCAGAGGCCTCCTGGATTCAGAATCCCTGCTGAAGAGGGTCGCAGAGCAGGGCCATAAGCCAGAGGCTACAAACAAGAGGATTTGAGAGTGACCAGGTCAATTGTGAATACGTAGCAAACAGCAGTAAGTGGTTAAGTCAAAAGAAACAGTTCAGTCCTTGAGGACAGATTTGGGTAATGACTGAGAATGCCTCTTCCTTCAAGTTAGGACGCATGCTCTGAGGAATGATTAGGTCAGTTTGTTCTGGTGCCACCAGCTCTGTCTTAAGCTATCATCTTCCTTCACCCTCCTCTCTGCTGAAGGCTCACTTTAAGCCCTGGGACTGGTTTCTCTAAATAAGAATCATTGCTTTTCCTAATCCTTAGGCCTATTGGGGTGCTTCCCAAATTGTATGAGTCATTTCATTTATTTATGTATTTACCAAATCCATAGAATAAGTTGGATTTTCATATTTTTATAACTATTACATCCATTTATGTATCTCTTATTATTACTATTTTGTTTGTTTTGGGGCCATATCTAGCTCTGCTCAGGGCTTACTCTTGGCTCTGTGCTCAGTGATCACTCATGCCGAGGCTTTGGGAGACCATATGAGATGCCAAAGATCAAACCCAGTTCAGTTACAAACAAGGAAAGCACCCTATAACTCCAGAACCTATATATGCATTTATTATTAAACTTTATGCATTAAATTGATGCATTTATTGTTAAATTATTATTTTCTATTGAAATGCTTCTGACAGGTATTTTTTCCTTTTTATCTGACACCCTTCCCCCTTCCCTTCATTATTATCCATGTTCCTGTTGCAATGACCAGGGGTGATCCATGCATCTGTCTGTGGTACTCACATGTTTTGGTTGTACCACATCAGGTTGCTCACACACTGGGCCATGGGAGGTCACAGCATTTAAGTGTGGACCCTTGCCAGGAATCACCTGCAGTGCTGGAGAATCACATACAGTCAAGCTGCCAGGATCACCCCTGGCACATGTCGCAGCACCAGAATTGAACTCATGACCATATGCATGAAGTCTCAATGCCATGACCACTGATGCCATCACCACTGAACTGTTCCTCTGGGCCCATGAGTAAGCTCATTTATGAACAAGGTTTGGACTTTAGGATGACTTGGGCAGGAAAAAAAGGGTAGTTGATCACTTATTCTAGTCTAGATCCAAAGTTTCTTGTGTTTATCTTCCAGGAGAGTCTGAGATCTCTTACACAATAAATTGCAGGAAAGTATTTCCACCTCTATGAGGGCAGTTTCAGCAGAGATTTACTTGAATTGTACCCTCAGGGACTGAGATTAAGTGAAGGATAAATTTGCTGATACTGAGGTTAGCTGTCATTTACTGTGACTGAGAGCCACATAATCCAGCCCAGTGTCTTCTTCCTTAGTGAATGTGTTTACCTAATCAATTCATTGCACAGTGTAGTAGGCCAAAAACAAACAGGAAGATGGTCACTGTAAATCTTGTCATCTATGTTTTTTTCTCCTGTAAATTAAATACAGGCTAAGTTGCTTAGCACTAGAATTAACAATAAAGAAAAGTTGGATTCTACTTTAAGGGTTTAATGTCTTATGATGCCTTTTCTGAGGATATTTTTCATGGCTCCATGTCAAGGAGAACAGGGCAAAGCATAATGAGACAGATAATCTCTCAAGGTTTCTTCTGGTCAAGAAATGCAATGATTATGTCATATGCAGAAGAAATGTCAGATTATTTTTGTGTGCCTCAAAATCTTGGTAGAATTTAAAAGGTATCATTAAGTTTGTCAAAAGGTTTATGCAGAGATTATACCACCTTTCCTGACCTCTATTGTAGATCAAAAGGTAAACTGAGGACTAGAACTGGGGTATTGAGAGTAAGTAAAGGGGATATACATGATAATGCTTCCGTGTTTATATTGCAAACCACAATGTAAAGGAGAGAGGGGGAGAAGAAGATGAAGAAGAGGAGGAAGAATAAGAGGAAGAGGAGGGAGGAGGAAGAATACAAAGACAAAGAGGCAGGAGTGAATAAAGAAGAGGGGAAGAAGAGAAGAAGAAGAAGGAGAAGGAGAAGGAGAAGAAGAAGAAGGAGAAGGAGAAGGAGAAGGGAAGGGAGAAGGAGAAGGAGAAGGAGGGGGGGGGGGGAGGGGGGAGGAGGAGAAGGAGAGGAGAAGGGAAGGGGGAGGAGGAGAAGGAGGAGGAGGAGGGGAGGAGGAGAAGGAGAAGGAGAAGAAGAAGAAGAAGAAGAAGAAGAAGAAGAAGAAGAAGAAGAAGAAGAAGAAGAAGAAGAAGAAGAAGAAGAAGAAGAAGAAGAAGAAGAAGAAGAAGAAGAAAAGTAGTAGTGGTGGTGGTGGTAGTGGTAGTAGTGGTAGTAGTGGTAGTGGTGGTGGTAGTAGTGGTAGTGGTAGTAGTAGTAGTGGTAGTAGTGGTAGTAGTAGTGGTGGTAGTAGTGGTAGTAGTGGTGGTAGTAGTGGTGGTAGTAGTGGTGGTAGTAGCAGTAGTAGTGGTGGTGGTGGTAGTGGTAGTAGTAGTGGTGGTAGTAGTAGTGGTAGTGGTAGTGGTAATAGTAGTGGTGGTAGTAGTGGTAGTAGTTGTAGTGGTGGTGGTAATAGTAGTGGTAGTGGTGGTAGTAGTAGTGGTGGTGGTGGTGGTGGTAGTGGTGTGGTAGTGGTAGTAGTGGTAGTGGTATTGGTAGTAGTAGTGGTAATGGTGGAGTAGTAGTGGTGGTGAGTAGTAGTAGTGGTAGTAGCAGTGGTAGTGGTAGTAGTAGCAGCAGCAGCAGCAGTAGTAGCAGCAGTAGTAGTAGCAGTAGTAGTAGTAGTAGTAGTAGTAGTAGTAGTAGTAGTAGTAGTAGTAGTAGTAGCAGCAGCAGCAGCAACAGTAGTATCTGCCATAGGGGCAGATTGTATGAGGCCAAGGGGGAACTGGGGACATTGGTGGTGGGAAATGTGCACTGGTGGAGGAATAGGTGTTGGAACACTGTATTACTGAAACCCAATCGTGAATAGCTTTACAAACTCTATCTCATGGTGATATAATTAATTAATTAAAAGCAAGCTGATCAAGAAAGCTTAATAGAATGGTAACTGAGCAGAAGAGACAGGGGCAGGAGATTAAGGCACTTGCCTTATAAGCAACCACCCCAGTTGGATCACGTATGGTCCAGCATCACATATGGTCCCCAAAGCACCACCAGGAGTGATTCCTGAGCACAGATCCAGCAGTAAAACCTGAGCACTGCCAGGTGGGGACTAAAAAAATAAGAGGGGGTGACTATTAGGACTATTATAAAAAAGACCACCATCAGCCATACTTGTGCAGAGTAAACAATGCAGAGGAAACAATCTCCCATACACTGTTAGTAAAGCCAGAAATCACTGCAGCTCCTGTGAACAACAGTACAGAGCTCTGGGGCAAATGTTGAAATAACTTTTGTGTGATCCTACAATTCCATTTCTGTATATTTATCTGAGGAACACAAAACCTCTAACTTGCAAAAAATATGGCATCCTTGTATTCATTACATCATTGTTTACAAAAGCCTAGATTTGGAAACACCTACATTACCACTGGCAAATTAATAGTAAAGAAAGCATAGTATACTTTGTAAAACATCACTCAGTCATAAAAAATAAGTCATTTATAAGAAATGGATGGAATTTGAGCTTATTATGGTAGTGAAGTATACCATAAAAATCTCTTTTCTATGTGAAAATAAGCAAAATATTTTAAAACCTCAGCTCATTAAAAAAACAAAAAGAGAAAATGGATTAAGATTTGTCAGAGGCAGGCAGTAGGGTGGATGAAACCTTTTGCCAATGATCAAAAGGAACAAACTTCCAATTACATAATATATGTCATGAAGCGCTACTGCACAGAGGGAGAGAACAGGTCATAACACTGTCTTGTGAATCCAATTGTTATTAGAAACAAATCTTGAAACTTATAACCAGGTGAAAATCTCTGAGGTATTTATGATAGTTGTTGGATGACAGGCTTAGCTTTCTTTGGAGCTTTGCTGTTTTACCCACTCACAGCTTAATCTACTTACATGTTCTTAAGCCAAGGTTCATTCTAATGAGATTTCTCCTTTATGTAAACACTGCTTGAGGGTGTGGCAGTTACAGAAGTCACCTTGACTCTGAATAACTTCTGACTTATACATCTACTAAGACTTCTATATATCTAGATTGGGCACAGCTCCTCTTTATACCCACTGCACCCAGCATGGGACAGTTAGAATTTACCAGGAAACTGTCACCCTTGCTAATGCTTAAAATTATAGGAAGGATCATACTAGTTTTGCCCTCAAGCAAGCGAGTGTGACTCTTTCAGTATACAGAGATTGAGATACTCAGAATCACCCTGGTACATACAGATAATAAATAAGTAGGACTTGTGGGTAGACCATCTAGATTACATGAAGCCCATGAAATTAAGATATATTACTTTATACCAGCTCTCTCTCTCCCTCCAGTGTTTTACATAAGAGATACTCTCAGAAGAAAGGATTAGTCCTTGGCATACTCCTTTGTTTATACCTGTAATAGGGGGCCCCCCCTCCTGCACTCTGTTTAGGGTTCTTGGTTAACAGGACCCTCCCTGTCAACAGATAGGATTACTTTGGTGTATATAAGGGGACTAACTTGGAGGCACTTGCCCCTTTTTTTCTTCCCCTTCTTTTGGGTAGGATTCCTCTCAGATGAGATCCTCTCTCTTTGGTGGGAGACTTGGGATCTCGTGTATAGTCTAAGTTCTGACCAGAGCTAGAGTTCTTTCATTATATTGGATTATGGTGGTAGAGCTTTTGTGCTATTAAAAGCCTTTTTGGGAACTGTGCCAGACTCGTGAGTTTTCATCCATTCCCCAGCGGCCTCCGGAGGTAGAAGAGAACTTCTGTCCTGATACTGTTGGGGACCCCAGTGGCTCCCCAACAATAGTGAATGCTAACAATACTTATGGAAGGTGGTGATGCTTGCTCAGGGTCTAATCCTGGCTCTGTAGTAAGATATGACCCCTGAGGGTGTTTGGAGGACCATAGTGAATGCTGAGACTAGAACTGGGATCAGCAGAAAGCAAGGCAAATACCTTAATTCTAGTACTATCTCTAGTTTACTTAAGTCATCAGTTTCCAGTATATCTAAATATAAGATTATTCTATTTAAATTATATATTAAAACAGTCAACAACATATATTATAAAGCACATATATTACATGCCTTAAAATTACCCTAAAGGGGGCGGAGCTATAGCCCAGTGGGTGTTTTGCCTTGCACGCGGCCTGTGTGCCCGGCATCCCCATATGGTCCCCTGAGCCACCACCAGGGAGTAATTCCCTGAGTGCAGAGCCAGGAGGTAACCCCTGAGCATTGCCTGGTGTGACCCAAAAAAGCAAAAAAAAAATAATAATAATAATACCCTAAAAGACGAGTTCAAATTATGTTTTCTTTTCTTTTTCTTTTCTTTTTTCTTTTTTTTTTTTTGCTTTTTTGGGTCACACCCTGCAATGCTCAGGGGTTTCTCCTGGCTCTGCACTCAGGATTACTCCTGGCGGTGCTTGGGGGACCTTATGGGATGCCGGGATCAAACCCAGACTAGCACAGGCCGCCGTGTGCAAGGCAAATGGCCTACCCGCTGGGCTATCCCTCCGGCCCTATGTTTTCTTTCTAGGAGAGTTTACAATATCTAGGATTGCTTCTCTCTCTCTCTCTCTCTCTCTCTCTCTCTCTCTCTCTCTCTCTCTCTCTCTCTCCTTACTCTACCTTTCCTATTCTTCCCTCCCCTTTCCCCAGCACACTTGAGAAAACCCTATTTTAACTACTTTGTACATAGTTGTTTTTTACCAAATAATGGATGGCAGGTTCAGTATTGGCCATTTAGAGACAGAATAAATATAAAGCTCATTTTTAAGACATTTAGTCTTCTCAAATCCTACAAACATGGATGAGAAAAATTCTCCATGGAGTTTTTGGGTTTGCCTATAAAAGAAAAGATAGAAAGTCTAATGAGAGAGAAAGCGTAAGTTCTAGCAATCAAACCATGTGTATTTACAGACCAACATCATTTTCAGAGCCATGTGGCAACATTTCTCTCAAAATGAAGCCCTGGTGAAAACGGTTGGGATGAGACAAAGCTACACCCAGCTCTTGACCCTTATCTGTGTGATCACCTTGGTTTGGAGCCAAAGGCCCAAAGAGCAGATAGAGACAACTATTCTGAGCATCTAATACAGTTAGAGAAATGGATCTCTCTCTCATGGATCTCTCTCTTTCTCTCTCTCTTTCTCTCACACACACACACACATACAAACACACACCTTTTTTAAGGCAAGCAGGACTTTGTATGATGCAGAGAAAAAGTTATTTATTTATTTATTTGTTTGTTTATTTGTTTATTTATTTATTTTTGCTTTTCAGGTCACACCTGACTATGCTCAGGAGTTACTCCTTGCTCTGCACTCAGGAATTATTTCTGGCAGTGCTCAAGGGACCATATGGGATGCTAGGGATCAAACCTGGGTTGACCACATGCAAAGCAAATACCCTACCCACTGTGCTATTGACCAGAGAAAAATTTAAATTCACTAAATGAGTCAAAAGATATAAAGATGACTTTTGTAGCAATATTAGTTCACAGGAGCTAATGGGAATTGGGAAGAAATCTGAATCCTCTGAATGGCCTGTTGGAATGGACAAATCCGAGTGATCCATGACTTGATCACTTGACATCCTGTTATTCATGAATTTGCTCGAGCAGGCGCCAGTAACATTTCCATTGTGCCAGTAACATTTCTATCACGTGCCAGTGTTGCTCAATGGCATCTGGTGGCTTCAGAAATACGAAGAGCCTCAAATAGTTCATTCAGGGTCTTGATGAAGAAGTCTTACCATCTTGTAGGTGGGCGGCCACATAATCTTTTGATATCTCATGGGATCCAGTGGGTAACAGCTCTAGTCTAGTGGTCATATCCAAATCGCATTACATGTCCAGCCCATATGATTTTCGATGCCTCAGCAAACGAGACAGCGTCCTTGACTCTGGAACGCCGACAGAGATCGGAACTCCAGATTCCTTTTCTCACTTGAATGAGGCGTGATATTCCAAGCATAGCTCTTTGGATTCCTCTTTGGGAGACCTGAATAGCATTCTCATCCTGCTTTCATAGGGCCCAGGTCTCTGAGGCATATGTTAATGCAGAGAGAACAGTGGAATCGAAGAGATGTGCCCAGAGCAGGAGGTTCTTGTCCTTTTAGCTATTTCTTTGATGCTCCTGAATGCATTCCATGCCTCTCTCTTCCTCCTACGTAGCTCAGGTTTTAGGTCATTCATCATGTTGACTTCTCGACTTAGGTACACATAACTGCTGTATTCAGAGATGTTTGTTCCGTTGAGAGTGAATGGGGCCTCTGGAACTAGTGCATTTTTCATGAACATAGTTTTGTTGAGATTCAGCTGTAGACCTATCTTTCCACATTCACGGTCAAAGTCAACCAGCATTTGTGCCGCTTGGCTAATGTTTGATGTTATTAGGACGATGTCATCAGTGAAGCGGAGATGGTGTAGTTGCTGACCTTCTATCTTCACTCCCACTCCTTCCCATTCTGTCGCATGATGTTCTGAAGGTCATGCTGAAGAGTTTTGGTGAAATGGTATCACCCTGAAGTGGTGTTCAGGGATAGATTCCTCTAGTGTACTGTTTCTTTTTTTCTTGAGGGTATTACCTTTCCTTGGTGTTGAATTTCCTAGTTTTTGTATTAATAAGCGGCTGCCCCCCGGCTGGCAACACACCCCAAGGAGAATACCTGAGGTGGAGACAGGCTGGTGTGAGAGTTCAAAATGTCCATTTACTTCTGCTTCCGCTCAGACTTCTGGGGATTGTAGTTCCACCTTCTGCCGAGACCTAGGGCTCTACCACGGCCCCAGGCGCCTGCTCTGCCGGCTGCACATCCCAGGGAGAATACTTGAGGCAGAGACAGGCCGGTGTGAGAGTTCAAAATGTTCCCAGTATCACCCTGAAGAACCCCACTTTTTGACATCAATGATCACTTCCTTGTAGAATGGTGAGATCCTGGTGGTGAATCCGTAATAGACCTCACAAAGGATCTTGATGTATTGGGTTGGAATGCTCTGTTTGGCTAGGGCATCTATGACTGTTTTGGTCTCAACCGAATCAAAGGTTTTCTTTAAATCAATGAATGTTAGACAGAGAAGCATCTTGTACTCCCTACAAACCTAAATGAGCTTGGTTACAGTTTGGATATGATCGATTGTGCTGAATCTTTTCAGAAGCCAGCTTGCTCACATGGTTGTCCTTCATCTATTGTTCTAAAAAAAACTCCTAGAAACAATAGATGCTTATAGTATAGTGGCAGGATACAAAATCAATACCCAAAAGTCAGTGGCTTTCCTATATACAAATAACAAAAGAGAGGAAAGGGATATTAAAAACATGGTCCGTTCAAAATTGTGCCACAGAAAATTAAATACCTAGGAATCAGTTTAATGAAGGATCTCTACAAAGAGAACTACAAAAACATTACTTCAAGAAATAAAAGAGGACACAAGGAAGTGGAAACACATTCCCTGCTCATGGATCAGGAGAATCAATGTTGTCAAAATGGAAATACTCTCTAGAGCTTTATACAAATTCAATGTCATCCCTATAAGGATACCCATGGCATGCTTCAAAGAAATTGACCAAACACTTCTGAAATTTGTATGGAATAATAAACCCCTATGGATAGCTAAAGCAATCCTTGGGAAAAAGAAGATGGAAGACATCACCTTTCCCAACTTCAAACTCTACTACAAAGCAGTGGAAATTAAAACAGTACGGTATTGGAATAAAAATAGACCTGTGGACCTATGGAATAGAGTTGTGTAACCTGACAACCAGCCTCAAATACATGAACAATTAATCTTCGATAAAGGAGCAAATAATATGAAATGGAGCAAGGAAAGCCTCTTCAACAAGTGGTCAAGTGGTGCTGGGAAAACTGGGCAACTACATGTAAAAAAAATGAACTTAGACCTCAGTCTATCACCATGCACAAAAATCAGATCAAAATGGATTAAAGATCTCAATATCAGACCTGAATCCATAAAGTACATCAAAGAAAATATAGGAAAAACCCTCCATGAGATTGAAGCTAAAGACATATTCAAAGAAGAAACACTACTAACAAAACATCTAGAAGAAAAGATAAACATATGGGACTATATGAAGCTAAAAAGCTTTTGTACCTCAAAAGAAACAGTGACCAAGATACAAAGAGAGTCCACAGAATGGGAAATAATACTCACCCAATACCCATCTGATAAGGGGTTAATATCCAGGATATATCAGGCACTGGTAGAACCTTACAAGAAGAAAACAACCAACCCCATCAAAAAATGGGGAGAAGAAATGAACAGAAACTTCAGCAAGGAAGAAGTTCAAATGGCCAAAAGATATATGAAAAAATGCTCATCATCATTAATCATCAGAGAGATGCAAATCAAAACAACAATGCAATATAATTTCACACCACAGAGACTGGCGCATATATCCAAAAGAGCAAGAACGACAAGTGCTGGCGTGGATGCGGAGAAAAGGGGACACTCATTCACTGTTGGTGGGAATGTCTACTGGTACAGCCTTTTTTGGAAAACAATATGGACATTCCTCCAAAGACTAGAAATTGAACTCCCATTTGACCCAGCCATACCACTCCTGGGAATATACTCTGGGAAGCCAAAAACATGCAGCACAAACACCATCCCTACTTTTATATTCATAGCAGCATTATTCACAATAGCCAGAATCTGGAAACAACCAGAGTGCCCGAAAATTGATGACTGGATAAAGAAACTTTTGGTACATCTACACAATGGAATACTATGCAGCTGTTAGGAAAAAATGAAGTTATAAAATTTGCCTATAGATGGATGGACATGGAGAGGATCATGGTGAGTGAAATTAGCCAGAAGAAGAGAGACAGATATAGAATGACTGCATTTATTTGCATGACATAAATATATACATATATATACATATTATGATACCAATATCCAAGGTCAGGGAAAATGTGGATCAGGAGGTCTTGTCAAAGGTCGAGACTACCACAAATGTGTGGAAGCAGAGGTTAGGTAAGACAGAGAAAGGAACAGTGGACCAATGATTGTCGAAAGTCTATTATAATCCACATGTAAGATTGGGGAGAGAGAGAGAGAGAGAGAGAGAGAGAGAGAAGAAAAAAGAGATGGAGAACCTGCCATGGTCGCAGGCTGGAGGGGGAGGGGTATCGGGGACATTGGTGGTGGGAGGTGGGCACTGGTGGAGGGATGGGTGCTGGAACACTGTATGGCTTTAAACCTAGACATGAACATTTTTGTAATTGTCAAAAAATAAATAATAAAAAATTAAAAAATAAATAGTATCTATTAAAAAAATTAAGCCAGTGTGTAAATTAAGCCATTTCATGGTGGCAGAGAGTGGATCAATGTGACTACATTATTCATCAGAGAGCAAACATTCAGCTAACTAATTTTGTTTTCTCCCAAAGATTAAATACATTCTCAGCTGCAGAGACTAATGGCTCCAGGGATCATTTTCTCTATATTTAACAAAGAGATAACTGACTGGCAAAGTCAACAGTAATCAGAAAGCAGGTGCAAGGAACCAAGCAACATTTTTACAAATATTGTTTTTCCTTAAGGGATTTCAGACACACCTTTAACACAGAAGCTCTGTAACCTGAAACAAGAAGAAAAGAAATTTGGGGAGAAGAAGACCACCAGCCAGGAGCAGGGTCTGTTAGAGAAACCAGCTCAACTCTAGTCTTGGCAGGAAATGGGCGTCAGAACACATGCAAGTACTTTGAATGTGAGCACCCAGGTTAAATTCCTTGAATGTGGGGCCAGAGAGACAGAACAGTGGCTAAGGAATTTACTTTGTAGATGGCCGACCCCAGTTTAATCCCCTGAGCCCCACCAGGAGTGATCCCTAAACAAAGTTAAGAGTAGGCCCTGAGCACCCTTTGGTGTCACCATGTTGCTGCCCAGTCCCACAAAGACCCAGGCAGCGTCCCATCACCAGGCACTTGCCTGGAGTCACAGGCCAGATTCATCCAGCTTGACTAGAGGGGCTCTCCAAGAGTCACTTGGGAGGCCCCCTCTCACCCACCCCCCAAAACTGCTGGTCTCAACCCTGTTGGGTGACACGCCCTACTGAACCTTAGTCTCCAGCTGTACTTACCTTATGTGAAGAGCTACTTTAGGGAATCTGGACAGCCACAATGGAAGCTTGGGCAGAACTGGATTGATTTCATAATTTTATATGGCATAATCTTTTTATCATGAATCTTGCTGGCCCGGGTTCAATATTCTCCCTGTTCCCATGGTCCCTGCGTGGAACATACATGTAGATATTCCAAGAGTACTTGGCCATGTTGGATCAACCATAATGTAATCAATTCTCCTAGTTCAAAAGAGACATGCCATTGTGCCTCCAGGCAAACTGATGTGTCTCTAATTCTAAAGGTAATGCCAAAGTGAATTATTCTGATGGATTTTGGGCCTTGTGGAATCTAGAGTCTGGGATCAGCTGGCTATATTCATGGTAAGAAGTATTAATGCCCTTTCCTACAAATTACTTGCTGAACTCCCTTTCTGGTTCAGAGATGCAGCCCCTCCCCCACAGTGCTAGGGAGATTTTACCTCACAGAGTCAGCTCTAGTTTTTGTGAAGCTTGGGCCATAAGGGCCCACCTGAAGATCTGCGCTTCAAAAGGGTCATTTACCTAACTTCATCTTTAGCCACCTTGGTTTCTCTCTTCCCCTGGGGCTGAAGGGGGATTCCCTGACCCTGCTCCCGGATTTTGTTGGCATGCCCAGCACTTCCCTACACATCCCAAACACATTTTGTTTGTTCTCTCACCTTTTTTCCTTTCATTTAAATCATCTGGCACACCCTCATCAGTCCCTATAGAATTTGACAGTGAAATCAAACTTTTTTGCCAATAATCTTCAAGTTATATTAATGAAGGCCAACGATACCAAAATATCTTTAAATAAAACCCTTCAATGTTGAGTATTTTTTTAAAGACATTGGTGACAGGAAAATTACCAAACAATGACTTAGGAGGTCTCACTTTAAGGCACCCCCTGCTACTCACTATTCTGGGACTGGCTAAACCAGGCAGTGCCTCTGCGCAATGAAGGGACTAGACTGGGTGACCATGGTCATCTCCAGCTCTTCTTTATTACAATTCTAAAAGTACCAAATAAAGCATCTGACCACGAGGTCATGTCTAAAAAATATATGAGTGATATCTCCTCAGAAAAGCTACAGTGCCTTTGGAATCAAACTATGAATATTTATGCCCCTTTATTAGACAGTGTATTATAGTAAACCACCAGGTCAACTACAAGAGAGAACTAGTTATTTTTCCCTTTGAAAATCATTGTGCACATTTTGAAGAACCTTCACGCTCCCTATTTGATCTGGGGTATCATGAATCTACCCAAAGAAACAGGACCCAAATTTGGATGGAAAAGAATCTAAGAACAGGAATTGAATGCTACAGTGTAGAGTTAAAGGAATATATGTATGAAACCCTGAAAAGTGAAGTTTTCTCCCATGTTCTCGCCAAATGTAATGTATTTATTGCTATAGGGTGAGCAGGGGTGGACCCCAAGCACCATCAAACCTGATGGAGCAGAGCTCAGAATTTGTTCCAGGTTCTGTGCCCAGGAGTGACCCCTGTTGGTGTTTGGGAGACCAAATGTGGCTCTGGGGATTAAAAATCAGGGTCAGCTGAAGCAACCACATGTAAGACAAATGCATTAACTCCTGTACTATCTCTCTAGCCCCACAAATGCATATATATTACTTTGGGGGGCCACACTCTGGGGTGTTCAGGACTTATTCCCTACCTCTGTGCTCAGGAATCACTTTTGGCTGTGCTCAGAGGATCATATGGGGTACAAGGGATTGAACACAGCTTGGTCATGTACAAGGCAAACAGCCTACCCTCTGTACTATCACTCTCATCCCTGAAATGCCTAGTTTAAACAGTAGGATATATGAACAAAACCTATCCATCTCTGGAGCAACTTTTCCTAGCTTTTATTTTCTATTGATCTTGAGGATAAGATTATTTAAGACAGAGAGAGAATCATTAGCAGTATGATAAACCATGATGCTGCAATAAAAATAAAATTTGGGTTGGGAAGGAGATAGAAAACCAGTTGTAACAGGCGCCCTTAATTACAAAAAAAAAAGTAATTAGAAAAACTGAAAGGGTAGTAGAGAGGACTGATTAAGATGGGAATGATTCTTTAAAAGGGAACAGGGACATTTGCCAAGGATGTTGGTCAAGCAAAAATAATACCAATCACAAAAGCAGCCGGACTGAGATCCTAGCTGGGTTCATTTATTCGTATATCACATATTTAGGTCATATGCTGGGTCTGGGACACACAACGAACAGGAAAACAGAGTCTGCCCTTGAAGCATTCACAGCCAGGGTCCCAGTAAGCACTGCTCCAGCACTGTGTCACACACACACACACACACATGCACACACACACGCACACACACACACGCACACACACGCACACGCACACACACACACACACACTGCACACACGCACACACACAACACGCACACACGCACACACTCACACACACCCGCACACACACTCACACACACACGCCGCACACACACGCACACACACACACACCATTATTGCCACAGTTCCCTCAGAGATTAGTTTATTCAAAAAACACCATCTTCCTTCCAAAACAGAAGCAAGTTTTCATACCTGTCTGAAAAGAATCTAAAAAAATGACAAGGGAAGAAAGTTCCAGAAAGTAAAGCCCCAGGAGACCAGGCACAAAAGGACTGGGCAGTTTTGCCACTGTTTGGTTTTTTCTGAGGCTAAGCAGCTGCCAGCACTAAGGGAACCCAGAGGGGCACAAAGAACCTCCAAGCTGGGGGCGGGGGTGGGGGAAGGGGGTGCCCAGGGGAAAAATGCTGGGAGCTCACTGGGCAAGATCCCACCTGCAACAACCCAGCCAGAGGCACTTCTTAGGGGCCTGCTTTGAACCTTAGCACTGAAAGAGAGATTATAATTGTTTGCTTTATGGTTCCTTCTTAATTCTTTTGTTTCTCTGTTTTAACCTGTAAGGCATAAAAGTTCAAGAGACTATGATAGGACAATTTTGTTGGAGGACATCACAGGAAAGAAGTTGGAGCCACCATGAGGGCATAAGACTCCATCCTTCTCTCCCACCTTTCCTTCTAGAGGAGAGGCTTCAAGGGGGCTGATGCCCATGGAGTCTCATTGAGGCTCACTGAGGCTCATTGAGGTTCACTGTCGCCCATTGAAGCTGACTAGGTCCTAGGCTTTATGCTTATGTAAGAATCACAGTAAGTCTTGAACTATTATTGTCTCCTCTTTTACAGAAGTGGGGAAGGAGTGTTTCTAGGCAATACTAAGTCACTGCCCAATATCACACAGCCTGTCAGCCAGGTAAAGGCCTATCTTGTGCCCTAGAGTTCTTTCTGTGGAAAGCCTGAGGCAAGAAGAAATTCTGCAGGAAGATGAAATATGAAACTTTTATTACTGTTTTTTTTTAAGCTACCTACTTATTTGAGCAGGCATTAAATGCACATAAAACATTTTGAGCTTTTTAAAAAGACAGAATGAACAATACGACTCCCCCCCCTCCCTCCTCCTCCTCCCTCCTCCCTGTCTCACTCTCTGCGACTCACTTTCCTTCCTCCAAGGGAACAATCAAACAATCTTGACAGACTGTTACCAAGCTGCTAACAGTCTGTCAAGATTGGCTACACAAATATAAGCATACATTTATGTATATACAGCCCCACCTTTTAAATAATTTTACATAAATGGTAGCATTGTCTGTACATTTTTCAATATCTAATATGTTCTGGCTATTTTCCATATTGGTATATATGTGGACCTGCCTCCTTGTAGCAATTATTAAAAGACTATTGTGTATACAGTGGTAATTTAACTAATCCCCTATTAAATGCACATTTCAAATTTCCCAATCTCTTACTAATGTAAATATTGCTGTATAACTTCCCTTATACAATCTTCTTTTTGAATGTAAATGCTCATCCTCTTCACGCTTACCTCAATCAACAGCATGTGCAACTAAAATCTTAATAGATAGATTTAAATTGACTCCCAAAAATTGATTTCCAACAATTGTGTAGCAGTTTACAGTCCTTGAAACATGTTGTCAGGCCTGCTTCCACCACGGTCTCCAAAAGTGTTATATTCCATGTTTAAGAGGAAAGGACCATTTGTTCTGCTGTGTAGTAAATTGCTACACACTTCTTTCAGAGTGAGAGTGGGGAAACCTTTATTCAGGGCAGGGCATTTGATTTTAGATCAAATGAAGATTTTTTGGACCTCCTGGCACTGCAGAAGACTCAAGTCCTTAATTTGATAATTTTGAATAAGAAAATATAATAAATCCCTGAAAATAAGCAGGTCACTGTAACTAATGAGCTAAATCCATTGGGGAGACAATGGTTAGAGTTATGGAGTTGTCCCCAGTGTCCCAGAAACCCCACCACCTGCTGCCCTAACAAGGTCAGGACAGCCTGAGAACCAGGAAGGAGCTGTCCACCACATCAAATGTCAGCATATGCTTTGTAGGGGACTGAGTGGAGAAGGAGAATTAATCAGAAACATAAGACCAATGGAGACTGCCGGGATTGGAAGGTTTCCTAACTTCATTAAAAGACAGGGAAATGGAGAGAAAACACCCAATCGTTATATTTTTTCAGCATACTGTAGAGCAAATAAACTTTTAAAGTAGTGTTTTTTTTTAAATTGCGGACCACTTCTGACCTTCTTACTGTCCCCCTGTCCTACGTCCCAACTCGTCCCCCTTCCTATTACCTTCTTGGAATATCCTGTGGAGTCCCAGATTGAGAAACGTTGCCTTGAGGGGATTTTTGACATAGTAATTCCATCCAATGGGGCCGCTTAAAATAATGATCTGAGCAGGAACACAGACTTCACACTTGTTCTCAGTCTCTGCTCTGCTTATGTACACCTGTAAAAGTCTGTGCTCAATGTCCTTTTGCTATTTGTCAACACCTGCTGGTTGCCATGGCTGAAGAGGTTAGAGAGGAAGGGAGTGGGTGAACACTGATGGTTAATTAATGAGAGAGCAGGAGTTTGCTTTGGGAAGGGATGATAAGGTGCCAGCAATGGTCATATTAATGATTCTTTGTGAGTTGGCTTGAGTTTTTAGCTTACGCACAGATAGTACAAGATTAAAAGAACAAGTAAATATACATTACTAATAGCACCTGTCAAAGAATTTCATACTGGATGGTTGGACGTACAAGAGCTGATTTACCATTCCACAAGGAGCCACCCAGCAGGTGACAGAATACCTTATGATTACTTGTATTTTTTCCCAATTAACAACCAGCAGCCTATTGTTGGGAGATATTTGCCTCTGTGCAGATGTATTCAGATACTTAACTGTAGGTTTCTTGACTTGGTACATATTATTACACAAATTACAGGGCTGAAAAAAATGGTTTCAGATGGATGGTTTTCAATCCGTCAGATCTGAGGCAGCTTCATAGGCATTTGGAGGCTGTAGATAAATTTGCTCTGGC
Organism: Cryptotis parvus; assembly: GCA_021461705.1. Lineage (NCBI taxonomy): Eukaryota > Metazoa > Chordata > Mammalia > Eulipotyphla > Soricidae > Cryptotis > Cryptotis parvus. Next base: position 14,692 of record JAJIBD010022626.1, on the reverse strand, counting down.
CCAGCCCACTTCCTGCCAGCGAGATGTACAAGCTAACCTGATTTGCCATTGTTAGTTCTGCTCTTCTGAAGTCTCTCCAAATCAATCACTAATTCACTTTTTAAGTACCATCCATCACCACTCGAATGAGCTTCACTTGGTCTCATTGATTGAGTTTGATTGACTGATTGATTTATTCCCTTATTAGTCTGTCATCTGGACAGAGAAAAATAATTTGGAACAGTCATCTTCAAAATTGCATTCCAGAAGTCATTTAGCTTAATGTGGATTTCTATGATTATCTGAGTTTTTTTCTCTATTATCTTGTTCTGGATAGAGAAAGATTTCAAGAGCATGAATAAATAAAAGCCTAAGAAGAATTTAAAAAAATTTTTTGATTAGAATTCTTTAAAAAAAAATGGAATCTCAAATTTTACCAAAAAATACTGATCTTCAAAGTTTTAGATGGAATATGAAAAAGCTAACATCATCATAATAATAATATACCTATACTCTTAGCTCTCCTGTGATAGATGACGAGATAACCTTGAGATGATGAGAAAATAATGTAAATGAAACCTCTTAAGGTAAAACAATATAATGCTTCTAATGAATCAAACATAAATTTATGTTTGAGGATCTCTACCCAGGAACATTTAGGGAATGCTGTTACAATAATTAAATGAAAGCTCATCAAATAATTATTAATTAAAATGTTTCTAGTTCCTACTAGTGGGAATCCAAAAGGTAACATAGAGCTGATTCCTGGCCCCCAAAAGGTTTTAGAGTTAAAAATAAAAAAAAATAGGTGTTATTATTTTTAGATTAATATTTTATTATACCACCATGAGATATAAATTACAAGATGCTCATGTTTCAGTTTCGGTCATACAGTGTTCCAGCACCCATCCCTCTACCCGGGCCCATTTCCCACCACCAATGTCCCCACTTCCCTCCCCCTCCCACTAGACTGCCTACATGGCAGGTTCTTTATCTCTTTTCTCTATTTTTCTCTCTCTCTCTCTTCTCTCACTTTATCTCTATCTCTCTCTCCTCACTTCCCTTTCTTACACATTGTGGATTGCAATACATACATTAGAGGTTATCATGTGTATCTTTTTGCCTATATTCAATGCTCAGTTCTTTGATGGTATTTTCATTTTCAATGATTATCAGCACACTGTTCCTTTTCTCTGTTTTACCTAGCCTCTGACTCGCACATGTTTGTGGTAAACCATGTTTTAAATTTTTTTGTTATTTTTTAAATATTTTACTATACCACTGTTAGATATACAATTACAAGATGTTCATGTTAGAATTTTGGTTCTACAGTGTTCCAACATCCATCCCTCTACCCTTGTCCATCTCCCATCACCAATGTCCCCACCTCCCTCCCCCGTCCCCAGCCTGCCTCCATGGCAGGTTCTTTATCTCCTTTCTTTCTCTCTCTGTCTCTCTCCTTCTCGCTTCCCTTTCTTACACATTGTAGATTGTAATATATTCTAGAACATGATTGGTTCCACTAGTTTGATATACTGGGTCTGGACCATGAAAATGGTGGCTATTATGGTGAGTGAGTCACATCTGGCTGCTTCCGAGGCCCTACAGAGGTGATGGGACAAGACCCATCTTGCCTCCCTGGGAGCCTCATGGTCAATTGAGCTAGGGAGAGCTGGATGGCAGCTTTCCCCCATGCGTCTGAGTCTCTGCATCATGGCTGAGAGCCCTGAGGGCAGTTCGTGGGTGGAGCCACCAGGCCTTCAGGACAGGTCAGAGAGGGGAAGGGGTACCCCAGGTGGATCTCCAGGAATGCCCCGTGACTTCCGCCTCCGAAGCCGCCTACCTAGGCTTGAACTCCAGCTGCTCTGAGCTGATCTTGAGATCAGCGTCTCTCTTGCATGGGTTCTGATAAGCTATGGGGTCTGTAATATGATAATGGCAGCTTTTATGGTGAGCAAGTTTCATCCAACTGCTTCCCGAGGCCCTACAGAAATGATGGGCCCACTCAAAAAATCCATCTTGCCTTCTGGTAGCCTCATGGACAGCTGAGCTCTGGGAGAGCCGGATGGCAGCTCTCCCCTGTGCATCTGAGTTTCTCATCTTTCTATCTCTATTTCTGTCTCTGTATTTCTCTCTCTCTCTTCTCCTATACTTTGTGACTTGCCTTACAGTTTATGATGCAATTATCTATGTGTATATTCTGTAGTGAGTTCTAGTGTGACATTATAGTTTCTCATTCTCCATCAACCTCAATGATCATTATGGTGTACAGATATGAAAAATCTGGTGTGAAGGACCTGGTCCTAGCCTACTTTGTTATCTAAGTCTCTTGCATGCTGTGCACTGTCACAGCTGTGTGTCTGGGCACCCCTTGTCTGGTTCATCTGGTTGGGGGAGGCAAGCCTGTAGCCACGCCCACCAGCGTGGAGAGGGAGGAGCTCAAATCCCTGCTCCAATTCCGGCCAGCATGGCCTCTCCCACACACACACACACACATGACTGCTTTACCCTAGGAGCAACATTGGTCTCAACTGGGGACTAGCCCATTCCTCAGAGACTCCATGGGCTGCTCCACATGGGCCAGGCAGTGCAGCTGTGCATCTGGTCTGTCCCTTGTCCAGTTCATCTCTATTGTTACTATTTTTGGCATATTGAATATACCATGGGTAGCTTGCCAGATTCTGCCATGGCTCTGGGTTCATCCCAGGGGGCCCAGTCTTTTCCTATGTCAGACCATCCACCATCCAGGACCTACAGGGCAGAGCCTTGCGGTGTAGACAAGCCTAGCTCCTGTCTGCCACCTGCCAAAGTAGCCAGGCACCGCAGCCATACCTGCAACACCTTGAGGGGCAGGTGGCTATACCTCAAGGCTTTGAGATATTGTGCAGGTGTGATGGGGATCAGGCTGTGTCCAGCTGTGTAGTTCAGACCTTGAGGATGACTGTGGTTGTGTTGCACAAGGTATTCTGGCTTCTGGGATCGTGGTGGGGGGGCAGGCCAAGGAGCAAAATCTGCCCCCCCACCTCAAGATGCTCCATCACCTAGCACATGGCGGGCAGGCAGAGACTCTGCCCTGCACCTGAGTACCTGGTGTCTGGTTGAGAGCCTGAGTAGCAGTTCTGGGTGGGGTCACCAGGCCTTTGTGGAGGAAGTCAAAGTGGGGGAGGGAGGTGGCTCCAGACCCAGCCTCCTGAAAAATCTGGTTGGTGTAGTCACTGAGTTCCGCATACCTGGGCTTGAATTTGGTTTCTCTCTTGGGTCGGGCTGTGTCCAGTTGTGGAGTCCAGATCTTGAAGATGACTTTGGTTGTGTTGCATGAGATATTCTGGCTTCTGGAAGCCTAGCGGGGTGGGGGAGGCCAAGGACCAAAACCTGCCCCACCCCAAGATGCTAAGCACATCAGCTTACACATCAGCTTAGCACAGGGCGGGCAGGCAGAGGTTGAGGTGCAAAACCTTTAAGTCAAATTTGGTATAGAAGACATTTAATCAAAACAGCATAAATATTTACTAAAATGAAAGGTTGACCAAAACTAAATATGTCTGTAATATTCCACTATACTGTTCACAAATTATGTTTTGGGTTAACTTAGTTTAATTTGTGCTAACACTTGAAGTAGAATGAAAGAGACTTGAAGATTTTAGAAAGGTAGGAATGAGCATCCCATGTAGAAATTTTGTCAGATGTCAATTAGTCCAATAGTATCATCCTAGCATTTTTACTTCACACTGGTAGAGGAAAAAAACAGAGTCAAAACAAAACTGAGGTCTTCTAAGTCCTACTTATCTCTGGCAAGTGAATGCAATCACAGGAACCAATTATAGAACTCTGTGTGGTTTTGATTAATTCAAGTTAGCAATTAATGCAATTTTATTAGACTTAATTTTCAAATCTTATTCATTCAATAATTGGTCCACTTATTTTGTCTGCTTTCCCACCTTGGTGTAAAAAGTGATTTGAGGTGATTTATGAAGATGCATGCATGCTAGCACATCTAACCACGTAAGAGAAAGGAATATTTTCCAACACTGTAGGCATTTCCTGTAGGAAAATGTATTCATTTGTCATTTGTGGTATACCTTCATTGTGAGAAATTATACTACGAAATTGCAAAGAATCTGCTAATGGTGAGATTACTATATTATGTAAAGAAATTCCTAATATCCACATTAATTCCAGTTCTGAGTGAACACTTACTTTCACTGCTTCTAGAGAAGATTGAAAGCTAGAGACATTATTAGCCCAAAGGTATACTATAAATGAGTTCTAGGCAGGATAAGAATACTAAATGCATAAGCAATTTCCTGTACCCAGAGAAATCATTTAGCTAAGCCCCCTGCCTACTCTGGAAAATGCTCTGACCTTTGATCTGCCCAGCTAGATGAGTGACAGCTGTCGCAAGATTCCTGGAGCTCCTGGGAGGACTCAGAATGGTTCACACCTAGTTCAGCTCAGGCAACCACAGTTATCAGGAGTGGGATCTCATTTACAAATTGTTGTAATTTAGGTATGTAACAGTGACTTTATTCCTCACTTTTCTCTTTCAAAATATTATTTATGAGCTCACTTATTAGCTCTATAAGAACCACACAACAGTATATTTGCTGCCTGTAGAAGTGATCAGTCATTGACAGCAGCACAGTGAACAAGCATTTAGAATTTGAAGTCAATATTTTATTCATATATTAAATGGCTCAATTTAAAGTTTTAAGTGCTTATGTATTTTCCAAGACCTAGCTCAAACACCATCTCCACGGAATCACCTAGGCAAATTCAACCACAAGTTATTTTGTTTCTCTGAATTGTTATGTAATTTGTTCATGTGTATATCTTGATTTCCTGATTACAAATTTCTGAGAAGCAAATAATAGGATTTGCTATCTTATATTGTTATATATTAGACACCCAAAAGGCATCACATGAAAAATAGCTACTATCTTTTGTTCTGTTATGTTTGTGGGCCACATCCAGCAGTGCTCAGGGCTTGCTAACCCTGCACTCAGGGATCAATCACTCCTGGAAGACTGAGGCAATCATACCAGGTGCCAGGGATCAAACTGGAGTAGGCCATGTTAAGGCAAATTCTCTACGCACTGTACTATCACTCCAGCTCCAAATAGCTAACATCATTTTGATAAAAATCTATACAATGTTTGGAGCTGTTGTCTTCACATCAGACTGTGGTAGGCTCACAGGAAAATTCCATCAAAGTCTTAGGATCTCTTCGGGAAGTAGGCCAGAATTTGGAGTCAACTTCAAGGTCAGAAGAGAAGGCAACATGCAATAGGAGAAAATCTTTAAAACAATTTGGGTTCCTCCTTCTAAAAAAATGGCCCTAAAAATTAGGGCCTGAAGAGATAGAACAAAGGGTAAGATGTCTGCCTTGCATCCCATCAACTAGGGTTTGATGGCCAGCATTATATATAGGCCTCTGAGCAGAGGCAGGAATTGCCCCAAGCACTGTGGTTATGGCCCAACCACCTCTCCACCATGGCCCAAATAAAAAAGAAAATCAAAGCTTTGGGTATATCTTCAATTCCTTCTATCTTTTGTCATCCTCATCTGTGACTTAAAGCAATGTCCAGTAGTGATGTGAATATTTGTTGTTTTTCCCCCACTCAGTTTCCTTTCTTTCACCCTGATCTTGCTGCAAAAGAAGTCCTCCAACAGAAACCTCAGCCATCATTGCCAGTTTTGATGACCTCACCTCTGATAGTCTAGTTGTGGCACCTGGCTGAAGCAGAACCAATCCAATTGCCCTTGGCCATATAGGGATCCCAAGACGATGATTGCTCTACAAGTGATGTTGGGTGGTGACTGCTTTCCCTCCCACCCAGGCCCAACTTCCTGGTTCTTTAAAAAAAAAACTTTGGCCTTTTCTCTTGATTGCTGACCTGCCCCACTTCCTATAAATTACTTCTATGATTGAATTATGTGTTAGCAATTTACTAATGACAACTAGATTCAAATACCACCTGATCTCTCAGAAAGTCTAGAAAGAAGGAAGAGACTCTAAACATCCCCCATCAGAATACACCTACTATTTAAATGAGTAATCTGAGAAGTTTCCACCCTTCCCTTCAGTATCTAATATTCGTATTAGCCTGTTTTCCCCTTTTATGACAACATGCACCACCAGTGTACTTTGTCTAAGAAAGCAACCCAGTGAGTTTACTAATGAAGTAGTCAATAGCCACATAAATATCAGCATGTTTTTTGTTACAATAAGTTATCCACTCACATACCATTCATATACATTAACCTACTCAGTTATTTATTTGACCTCTGTCTCACCCACAATCACCAAGGAGGGCACTCATTACTTAATTTTTTTTTCTATGCAGAAGGCATTAGTGAGTGTGCTTTGCACATTTTAACTCACTAAATCCTTATTTAAATAAATTTAGAAAATAATAAGAACAAATGACTAAAATGAGGCATATGGATCTTTACTGGTTTACCAGAAATCTCAAAGTCCATAAAGCAGAATCAAGATTCAAATACATGCAGTCTGGTTCCCGGTCTGCCCTGAACCACTAAGCCAGGGTTTTGAGATGATGGGTTTATTACATGACCAATTAAGGGGAAGGGCTAATCATATTTTAATCTGCAGCAGCTGACAGGGTACATTGACATGGAAATAAGATTAGTGCCCACATGTCAAAACTGAAAAACATCAAGTCAATTTCATGTGCCCCTCGAGGCCTCCTGATTTTCAAACACCATGGAAACAAGCCCTAACAATACCACAGTGCTCTCTATTGATGGTGAGAAGATTGTAATGCTTTGGGTGGAAGGCCCCCCTTTCTTCTTTAATTGGCCCAGATAAGTTCAATTTTTTAGAAACTTTTCAATGTAAGTCTATTGCTAAATTTTTACTCCTAATTAAAGTCCAATGTTTTACTATAGGAAGAATGGAGGGATGTCTGAACTGTGTATTTAATACCTGCTGGGACTCATGACTGATATTTTTAATTAATTTATATCTCTTTAAATTTTACCATGATTTACAAGACTGTCAATGATAGGGTACAACACTCTAACACCACCCACCAGTGGAGTCTGCTTCCCTTCACCATTATCTCAGGGTTCCCCCCGCCCCCTCCCCCACCTCAATACTTCCTGTCCCCCCTCTTGCCCCATCATGTAAGCTCTGTTATGTAGACCAGGTCTCTTAATTCTCTCTAATTACAAAAAACAGAAATGACAAATCTGCTCATGTGCATGTACTGTGCACTGAGTTCCTCCCTAAATCACACTGAAAGTGATGTGTATTTGTGAAGAAACACTGTGATGTCAAGCACAAAATCCAGGAGCAGGATCGGGGATCCCCGATGCCCCAGGGGATTGGTGACTGGCAGATGCAGAAAGATGCAGGAATGGGGGGGGGGGAGGTGTAAAATGCTTTTACTTATCACAGGTCCAGGCATGCAAATCAGCAAGAAGAAAACCCTGTGCTTAGGATTCCCGGCTAGGTACCCCAGCCAAGTGTAGGTCAAGATGACCACCACCATGTGTTAAGGCGTTGTAGAGAGGAGAGACAAAAGACAAGGCTCCAGCAGAAAGGGGGAGAGTGACCCAAGAAGAGCGCAAGCCCCAAAAGAGAGACCAAAAAAGGGAGAGAGAGGAGGCAGGCTAGTTTTATCTCCCTGTGACTCAGACCTCCCACTTTTATGGGAAGCCAGCAGGGTCAAATGCCCACAGGTAATTTCTCCCAGCACCTCACCTAGATGCTAATGTCTAAAAGCCAAGATCTGCCTAGGAAATGCCCTTACAGGGTAGAGAAGGAGGTTTCTGAGATGGCATGCCTCTGTACCAAAGACTACACTAATGCCAGTTAAATATTTCTCCAAGCTGTTACAAGAGTCTCATCTTTACTTCATGGTAGTTTTATATTTTAGTTGCCTTTTTGAGTTATCAGGGAGCCATGCTTGCTTGCTTGCTTGGAGGCAAAAAGCATTTCTCTCTGGTCTAATTACTTAGAGCTCCAAGGTGGCCAGGCAAATATGCCGGTAAGATCTAGCTAGTCAGTCCCACAATAATTGTGGTAGCATGAGAGAATATTTATACCAGCCACTGCCACATTTAAACTACCCCCTATCTACGAAGTGACCTGCAGGAGGCAGTCCAGGGGAGATGCAGAGGCTCTGGGCAGCTGTAGTGCAACATGTATTTTTTTTTGTGTTTCAAATAGTGATAAAGTTTATTATAGCCATAATAGTACTTCTGTGTTATGTAGGTATTTTGGCTCTCTTCAGATTTTTTCCTAAAATATCATCTGAATAAAATAATTAATGTTATAAATACCTGTTTACCTGTGAAACCCCACTCTAGTAAGTTATCTACTAAACCCTGTAATTTATTCATTGGGGCCTGTGGATACTCAACACCTATGGTATGCAGAACTCTCATGATATAAAGACAGGTAGACAAAGTATCACTGCTAATTTTCTAAGCTTAGGGTAAAAATATAACCAAAGACTAATAATGAGTATCTACAGGAAGTAGCATTATAAGTCACTTTAATTTTTTATGCTTTCCTGATCTTAAATCCACAAAGAACACATATTTCCTTTATAAATAAATAACACACTGTTCACAAGAATTCATATTGTACCCTGGTATCATGTTCATATTGTTCTAAATTAATAATAAAAGTAAAACAAGTAGTTCACACTGGGCCATAGTAAAACAAGAAACAAATGTAAAGTTTCCAAGGAAAGCTACTTTTTTATTCTTATTCCATATTTCTATTGAGACAAAACAAGAAATGCATCTTCTTTACCCAGGAAGGCAATCGGGTGCAGAGGGCCTAGTGTGACTGATGAATCTGCCTCTGACTAGCCATGAGTGGTTTATATGATTTCCCTGGGGTTTGGTGTTCTTGACTACAAACAGGAGTTACTTACACCTTATCTCAGAGCTAGAATAAAACCTAGCATAGATGTGTCATGGAATAGCAGCTCAACACAGGCCCGTATACTCTTTCTAGAGGCTTACTGTAGGGCCCAGGAGTTAGAACAGGACTTAAGGCACTTGCCTGAGACGCAGCTGACTCCATCCCTAGCAATGCAGGTCTCAGGGGATAGTAATGGTAATGGTCTCCAGTAGGTTGCCACTGGAGCTGTCCACATTCCCCAGCAAAAAGTTATTGGCAGAGTTCTACATTCTTATCCTGTTTTGTTTTGATTTGTTTTGTTTTTGTGGGGGCCACAACCTGCAGTGCCCAGGGTTTTCTCTTCGATGTGCACTCAGGGATCATTCCTGGTGGGCTCAGAGAACCATACAGGCTCCCAAGGATTGAATATGGGTCAGTCGTGGTGCAAGGCAAACCTACTATACCATTGCTCCCATCCCAGGCTCCTCTGGGGAATATATAATATGCAAATAAATCTTGTACTTGCATTAGCTAGTACATGATACTCCTATCTTCAAGGTATATACCCACTTAAGAGATGAGGAAACTGAGGCACAGAAAATATAGTTTTCTTAGCTTATAAGATTTGTAAAGATATTAGATAGCAAAATTCTAATACAACTTACTAGCCCCTATAACTTAGAACACTTTTAAACCTTCTGTACGTTAGTTACTTCATATAATACACATATTTGTAAACTGAATAGCAACATAAAAGATGTAGTGCTGTGTAAAATATTTCAAAGATACACCTGCACAATGTATACCAAATGTATACCGAAATTTTGTAATGGGATTTTTAATTAAAGACTGGAAATAACTTAAGTGCATATTAGTAGCAGACCACAATAATAAGTTGCGATTTATGCATTCTTATCTATAAAGCCAGTAAAAAGGGGATAAAACTATGATATGAAGCAATAGTCAAAGAATAAGATGAGTTAATATTTAAACAACCTTCACTGTATCACTGTCTTCCCGTTCATCATCGATTTGCTCAAGCGGGCACCAATAACATCTTCATAAGTCCTGTCTCATGCTAGTAGAGCCCAAGAGCATCTGCTTGCTCCAGGAACATAAAGAGCCTCAAACCATTACATCAGGTCATGAAAACGAGGTCTGTAATTGTTACTGGTATTTGGCATATCAAATACGACACAGGTAGTTTTGCCAGGCTCTGCTATGCAGGTGGCATACTCTTATAGTCACCTCTAAATCCAGCATTCATGATAATAATAATAGTAATAATAATAAGAATCTCTTAAGAAGAGTTCCATTTTCAACGTCCATATTATCCACATTTACTTTATAAGAAAAGTCCCCCACCTCCTTCACAAGCAGCTTGAGAAAGAGCCTTAGAGAAATGAAATAAATGTTTCCAGGGTAAGACTTGTTCTAAGCAACATACAGAAAGAAAAAATGGTTCAAGATACACCTATATATGTACTATTACATATATATGTGAAAAGAGGGGTTCGACAGGGTGATACCATTTCACCAAAACTCTTCAGCGCCACCCTCGAGAACATTATGCAACAATTAGAATGGGAAGGAATGGGAGTGAGGATAGATGGTCGGCAACTACACCACCTCCGCTTCGCTGATGACATTGTTCTAATAACACCAAACATTAGCCAAGCAGCACAAATGCTGGCTGACTTTGACCGAGAATATGGAAAGATAGGTCTACAGCTGAATCTAAAGAAAACAATGTTCATGAAGAATGAACTAGTTCCTGAGGCCCCATTCACTCTCAATGGAACAAACATCTCTGAATGCAGCAGTTATGTGTGCCTAGGTCAAGAAATCAACATGATGAACGACCTAAAACCTGAGCTGCACAGAAGGAAGAGAGTGGCGTGGAATGCCTTCAAAGGCATCGAAGAAATAGCTAAAAGGACAAAGAACCTCCGGCTCCGGGCACATCTCTTTGACTCCACCATTCTCCCTGCATTAACATACGCCTCAGAGACCTGGGCCCTACGAAAGCAGGATGAGAATGCTATTCAGGTCTCCCAGAGAGGAATTGAAAGAGCTATGCTTGGAATATCACGCCTCACTCAAGTGAGAGAAGGTATCCGGAGTTCTGACCTCCTTCGCTATTCCAGAATCAGGGACGCTGTCTGGTTTGCCAAGGCATCGAAAATCAGATGGGCTGGACATGTAATGCGATTTGGAGACAACCGCTGGACTAGAGCTGTTACCGACTGGATCCCACGGGATGTCAAAAGATCACGTGGCCACCCACCTACAAGATAGTCGACTTCCTTGTAAAGACCCTGAAAGAATGGTTTGAGGCTCTTCATATTCCTGAATCAACCAGATGCCATTGGGCTACATTGGCAGGTGATAGGGTCCAATGGAAATGTTACTGGCGCCCACTCGAGCAAATCGATGAATAACGGGATTCAAGTGATCAAGTGATTACATATATATTAATAAGGAATAATACTGAGGTATGCATAGACTTTTTTTTTTGGCTTTTTGGGTCACACCCAGAAATGCTCAGGGGTTACTCCTGGCTATTTGCTCAGGAATTATTCCTGGCAGTGCTTGGGGAGACTATATGGGATGCCGGGATCAAACCTGGGTGGGCTGCATGCAAGGCAAACACCCTACCCACTGTACTATCACTCCGGCCCTGCATAAACTTTTTATTTGGTGTTTTTGTGAGGACATGCTCCCCAACAGTGTTCAGGTGGCTGGTCGTTCAGTGTAAGGCCCGAGAACGTGCTGCTACTTTGGCCTTGCAATTCTGGGGATACTTGGTCCATTGCAGAATGCCCAGGGGCCTCCAAGGCTATACCTGGTTATGTTCAAAGGACCACGAGGTGCTGGTGATCACAGTGGGCTCACCAACATGCAAGGATTATGCATGAAGTTCTTTTATGTCTGTCTGGTCCTCTGTTTGGTTTTTCTAAAGAGGTTATGTAAGCAGTTTCAAGTCCATTATACAGAGCATTTCTATCTATTGGACTCAGTAGAGTGATAGCAGCACTTGAGGAGGTAGAGAGAGGCAAATAAGATTGGTTGGGATGTGATATATGAACATGTCTTCTTCATCGCGTATTTCTGCAACATTTTCATTGGTGTCATGTACAAATGAGGCTTATTTAGATTCTACTAACCAGTTCCATTTAAGAATTATTAACTAAAGTTTCCCCCTGAAGTCCCCAACCCTCCCCATCAGTTGCATTGGTGTGGCAGGCACCCCCAGATACACTCAGTTCCAGGTTAAAGGGCTGGAACTTTTATCAAGGGAACCAAGGCACACCCAGCTTTGGATCTGTCTCTGGAACCACCCACCGACACCCCAAAATTCAAAACCACGTGGATGCACTAGCTATAGATAGAACTAATATCTATCTTACCTGAGATACCAGTGAGCATTTGTCCCTACATTCCTTGCTATCCATCCCAAACTGCAAGCAATTCAGGCACCTACTAACTTTACTGACTAGTCACGCAGAACACACATTTTCAACCTACAATAGTCCTTATGTTAAAAGCAAAATATAATTCCTTCAAGGTCAGTGAGTGAAGTAACTAACACAGATGAGTCAAGCAATAACGATGAGGTATATAACCTCTCTGAAAGGAATTTCGGAAGGAACTGTTAAGGATGCATAAGGAACTCAAAGAAGCAATGGAATGCAAAGTCAATAAAATACAAGAGGACGTGAGAGCAGAAATGAGTAAACTGCAGACCAAAATGCAAGCAAAAATGACAGATATTTAAAATGTGGTAAGTGAAATGAAAAACACACTGGAAAGTCTCCAAAGCAGAGTAACAACTGCTGAAAAAAAGTATTAGCGATCTTGAAGACGAGGTCCAGAAATTCTCTAGACAACAGCAGAAGATGAAAAAAAGACTCACAATCACCAGACTACCAGAAAAAGTAGGGATAAAGCCAAAAGGAACAACATACGGATCATTGGGGTCCCAGAAGGGCAAGAAGAAAACCCTGATGAAGAAGAAACTGTCAAAGTCATCATGCTGAGAAGTTTCCCGAATTGAAGAACACATGCTCCCAGATACAGGAGGCCTGCAGGATAAAAGAAACCCCAATAAGAATACTCCAAGACACATCCCTACTAAAATGACAAAAATGATAGATAGAGATAGAATACTGAAAGCAGCAAGATCAAAGAAGGAAATCACATACAAAGGACCATCCCTAAGATTTACAGCAGACCTCTCAGATGAAACAATCCAAGCCCAAAAACAATGGTGAGATATTATGAAAAGGCTCAATGAACTGCAGGCCTCACCAAGAATTCTTTACCCGGCTAGACTTACATTCAGATGCGAAGGAAAGATACACAACTTCATGGATAAACAACAACTCAGAAACTTCATAGACTCAAAACCAACTTTAAAAAGGATGGAAGGTTCTACTGTAAAATAAGACAAAACCCAAAAACACAACAAGGTTAAATAGAAAGATGGCACAAAATTCAATGACAATAATCTCACTTAACATCAACGGTCTAAATGCACCAATTAAGAAACACAGAGTGGAAAAATGGATTAAAAACTGAATCAAACATTCTACTGCCTACAAGAAACACATCTGAATAATCAGAGCAAACATAGACTCAAAGTCAAAGACTGGAAGAACATTCTCCACGAAAACAACTCCTCCAAAAAGGCGGATGTGGCCATACTCGTATCTGACAATATAGACTTCAGGCTGAAAAAGGTTAGAAGGGACAATGAAGGCCATTGTCTAATAATTAAGGGGTATGTATATCAGGAAGAAATCACACTACTAAACATATATGCACCCAATGAGGGGCCAGCAAAATACTTAAAACAACTACTAATAGACCTCAAAGAAGACATTAACAGTAGCGCAATAATAGTTAGAGACTTCAACACTACTTTATTGACTATGGATAGATCGATGAGACTGAAACTCACCAGGGAAATACTGAACCTGAGGGAAGAAATGGAAGAAAGAGAGCTGGTTGATATATACAGGGCTTTTCATCCCAAAAAAAGCTAAATACACATTTTTCTCCAGTGCACACAGAACATTCTCCAAGATAGACCATATTGAGCCACAAAGCATACCTCAATAAACAAAAAGATAGAAATTGTGTCAACTACCTTTTCAGATCATGATGCACTGAAAATAGTAGTTAACCATACACAGAAGCACTAGTAAAACCAAACACCTAGAAACTGAACAGCTCACTGCTGAACAACCAATGGGTCAGAAGAAATCAAGCAGGAAATCCAAATATTCCTGGAAACAAATGAAAATGAAGACACCAACTATCAGAACTTGTGGGACACAGCAAAGTTGTATTAAGAGGAAAGTTCATAGCTCTGCAAGCATTCATCAGGAAAGAAGAAAGGGCCCACATAAATAACCTGACTTCACAGCTGAAAATATTAGAAAAAAAGACCCAAAAATGAGCCCAACACAGGCAGAAAGAAGGAAATAATAAAACTTAGGGAGGAAATCAATGAGCTGGAAATAAAAAAAAAACAATACAAAAGATTAATGAAACCAATAGCTGGTTCTTTGAAAAAATAAACAAGATCTACAAAGCATTGGCAAGACATGTAAGGACAGGGAAAGAGAGAACTCAAACAGAATCAGAAAAAAAAATTGTGACATCAGAACAGAAACCACAGAAATCCAAAAGATCTTCAGAGATTACTTTGAGAACCTGTATGCCATGAAACATGAGAATCTAGATGAAATGGATAAATTCCTGAAGTCCTATGACCTCGCATGATTGAAACAAAAGACCTCCAATACCTGAATAATCCTATCACTATCA
>JAJIBD010022625.1:0-196516 GCA_021461705.1 Cryptotis parvus | reverse complement strand
CCTACATTCTTTACTATACATCCTTAACTGCAAAGTAATTCAGGCACCCGCTAACTCTATTAACTAGTCACCCAGAACACACATTTTCCTATGATAGTCATTATGGTAAAGCAATGCAGAATTCCTTCAAGCTCTACAATTGAAGTCACTAATACAGATGAGTCAAGCAATAATGATGAGTTATATAACCTCTCTGAAAAGGAATTTCGGAAGAACCTGTTAAAGATTCACAAGGAACTCAAAGAAACAATGTAAAACAAAGTCAATAAAATACAAGAGGACATGAGAACAGAATTGAGTAAATTTCAGACCAAAGTACAAGCAGAAATGACAGGATTAAAAATGAGGTAAGTGAACTGAAAAACACAGGGGAAGGCCTCCAAAGCAGAGTAACAGCTACTGAAGAAAAAATTAGTGATCCCGAAGACGAGGTTCCAGAGATTCTGTAGACAACACCAGAAGATGGAAAAAGACTCACAATCAACGAACAGACTACCAGAGAAAATTGGGATGAAGCCAAAAGGAACAACATACACATCATTGGGGTCCCAGAAGGGCAAGAATAAAATCCTGATGAAGAAGAAACTGTCAAAGCCATCATCGCTGAGAAGTTCCCTGAACTGAAGAAAGCATGCTCCCAGATACAGGGAGGCCTGTAGGATACCAGCTAAAGAAACCCCAATAAGAATACTCCAAGACATATCCTTATTAAAATGACAAAAATGATAGACAGAGATAGAATACTGAAAGCAGCAAGATCAAAGAAAGAAATTACATACAAAGGAGCATCCCTGAGATTTACAGCAGAATTCTCAGATGAAACACTCCAAGCCCGAAAACAATGGTGGGATATTGTGAAAAGACTCAATGAACTGCAGGCCTCACCAAGAATTCTTTTCCCAGCTAGACTTACTTACAGATGTGAAGGAAAGAAGCACAACTTCATGGATAAACAACAACTCAGGAAATTCATAGACTCAAAACCAACTTTAAAAAGAAGGATTGAAGGGTCTATTGTAAATTAAGACAACCCAAAGCCACAAGTTTAAACAGAAAGATGGCACAAAATCCAATAACAATAATATCTCTCAAAATCAATGATCTAAATTGCACCAATTAAGAGTCACAGGGTGGCAAAATGGATTAAAAAACTGAATCCAACATTCTGCTGCCTACAAAAAAAATACATCTGAATAATCAGAGCAAACACAGACTCAAAGTCAAAGGCTGGAAGACCATTCTCCATGAAAACAACTCCTCCAAAAAGGCAGATGTGGCCATAGTCATATCTGACAATATAGATTTCAGGCTGAAAAAAGGTTAAAAGGGACAATGAAGGCCATTTCTTAATAATTAAGGGGTATGTATACCAGGAAGAAACCACACTACTAAACATATATGCACCAAACGAAGGGCCAGCAAAATACGTAAAACGACTATTAATAGACCTCAAAGAAGACATTAACAGTAGCACAATGATAGTCGGAGACTTCAACACTGCCTTATAGACTGTGGATAGATCGACGGAGACTGAAACTCACCAGGGAAATACTGGACCTGAAGGAAGAAATGGAAGAAAGAAAGCTGGTTGATATATCCAGGGCTTTTCATCCCAAAAAAAGCTGAATACACATTTTTTCCAGTGCACATGGAACATTCTCCAAGATAGACCATATATTGAGCCACAAAGCATACCTCAAGAAAATAAAAAAAGATAGAAATTGTGTCAACTATCTTTTCAGATCATGATGCACTGAAAATAGTAGTTAACCATACACAGAAGCAGGGAGTCAAATCAAACACCTGGAAACTGAACAGCTCACTGCTGAACAACAAATGGGTCATAGAAGAAATCAAACAGGAAATGCAAAGATTCTGAGAAACAAATGACAATGAAGATACCAACTATCAGAACTTGTGGGACACAACAAAAGCTGTGTTAAGAGGAAAGTTCATAGCTCTGCAAGCATGCATCAGGAAAGAAGAAAGTGCCCACATGAATAACCTGACCTCACAGCTGAAAATATTAGAAAAAGGCCAACAAAAGAAGCCCAACCCAGGCAGAAGGAAGGAAATAATAAAACTTAGGGAGGAAATCAACGAGCTGGAAACCAAAAAAAACAATCTGAAAGATTAATGAAACCAAGAGCTGGTTCTTTGAAAAAATTAAACAAG
Source organism: Cryptotis parvus (assembly GCA_021461705.1). Taxonomy (NCBI): domain Eukaryota; kingdom Metazoa; phylum Chordata; class Mammalia; order Eulipotyphla; family Soricidae; genus Cryptotis; species Cryptotis parvus. Next base: position 194,341 of record JAJIBD010022625.1, on the reverse strand, counting down.
ATCAACAAGCCACTGGCAAGACTTGTAAGGACAGGGAAAGAAAGAACCCAAATAAACAGAAGCAGAAATGCAAATGGTGACATCACAACAGAAATACAGAAATCCAAAAGATCATCAAAGATTACTTTGAGAACCTGTATGCCACAAAACATGAGAACCTAGAAGAAATGGATAAATTCCTGAAGTCCTATAACCTCCCACAATTGAAACAAGAAGACCTCCAATACCTGAATAAGCCTATCACCATCGAGGAAATTGAAACAGTAATTAAAAAGTCTGCCCAAACACAAAAGCCCAGGTCCAGATGGGTTCACTAGCAAATTCTACCAAACCTTAAAGAGAGGACCTACTGCCTGTCCTGTTCAAGCTCTTCCAGGAAATAGAAGAAACAAAAACACTCCCAAACAGCTTCTACGAGGCACACATCACCCTGATACCCAAAGCAGGAATAGACAACACAAAAGAAGGAAAATTACAGACCAATCTCCTTGATGAACACAGATGCTAAGATCTTCAACAAAATACTAGCAAACAGAATCCAAAGACTCATCAAGAAGATCATACATCATGACCAAGTAGGATTCATCCCAGGAATGCATGGATGGTTCAACATTCACAAATCAATCAACATAATACATCATATCAATAAGAGATTAAATAAAAACATATGATCCTATCAAAAGATGCAAGAAAAGCTTTTGACAAGATCCAGCACCCATTCATGATTAAAACCCTCCAGCAAATGGGGATTGAAGGAAGCTTCCTCAAGATATTCAAAGCCATCTATCAAAAGCCCAGAGCGAGTATCATTTTCAACAGGGAAAACTTGAAAGCCTTCCCCTTAACATCAGGAACATGACAATATTGCCCTCTCACCCTCTTTTTATTCAATATAGTACTGGAAGTACTCACCATAGCAATCAGAGAAGAAAAGGACATTAAGAGCATCCAGATAGGCAAGGAAGAAATCAAGCTATCATTATTTGTAGATGACATGATATTATACTTGGAGAACGCTAAACTCTCAACCCCAAAACTCTTAGAAACAATAGATATGTATAGTAGAGTGGCAGAGTACAAAATCAATACCCAAAAGTCGGTGGGTTTTCTATACACAAATAACAAAAGAAAAGAAAGGGATATTAAGAAATCGATTCCAGTCTCAATTGTAACACAGAAAATCAAATACCTAAGAATCAGCTTAACCAAGTGTGTAAAGGACCTATACAAAGAGAACTACAAGACACTGCTTCAAGAAATAAAAGAGGACATGAGGAAATGGAAACAAATTCCCTGCTAATGGATGGGGAGAATCAACATTGTCAAGATGGTAATACTCCCTAGATCTTTGTATAGATTCAATGCAGTTCCTATAAGGATACCCATGACATTCTTTAAAGAAATTGACCAAACACTCCTGAAATTTATATGGAATAATAAACCTCCACGGATAGCTAAAGCAATCCTTGGGAAAAAGAAGATGGGAGGCATCACCTTTCCCAACCTCAAACTGTACTACAAAGCAGCAGTAATTAAAACAGCGTGGTACTGGAATAAAAACAGACTTGCAGATCTATTGAATAGAGTTGAGTATCCTGACACCCACCCTCAAAGACATGATCAGTTAATTTTTGATAAAGGTGCAAAGAGTCCAAACTGGAATAAGGAAAGCCTCTTCAACAAGTGATGCTGGGAAAACTGGACAGCTACATGTAAAAATGAATTTGGACCTGTGTCTAACACCTTGCACAAAAAATCAGATCAAAATGGATTAAAGATCTCAATATCAGAACTGAATCCATAAAGTACATTGAAGAAAATATAGGAAAAAACCCTCCACGACATTGAAGCTAAAGCCATCTTCAAAGGTGAAGATGCTTATCATCTTCACCTTTGAAGATGGAAAAATGCTTATCATCACTAATGATCAGAGAGATGCAAATCAAAACAACAATGAGATATCACCTCACACCACAGAGACTGGCCCATATTCAAAAGGGTAAAAGCAACAAGTGCTGGCGTGGATGTGGGAAAAGGGGACTCTCATACATTGTTGGTGGGAATGTCGACTTGTACAACCTTTCTGGAAAACAATATGGACATTCCTCCAAAGACTAGAAATTGAACTCCCTTTTGAGCCAGCCATATCACTCCTGGGAATATACCCTGGGAAGCCAAAAACACAGCAGAGAAACACAATCCGCACTTTTATTTTCATAGCAGCACTATTCACTATAGCCAGAACCTGGAAACAACCAGTATGCCCGAGAACTGATAACTGGATAAAGAAACTGTGGTACATCTATACAATGGAATACTATGCAGCTGTTAGAAAAAATGAAGTTATAAAATTTGCCTATAAATGGATGGACATGGAAAGGATCATGTGGAGTGAAATTAGTCAGAAGGAAAGAGAGAGACATAGAATGACTGCATTTATTTGCATGAAATAAATATATCAGCTGGTCTTACCAAAAGTGGAAATTACAGCAAACGTGAGGGAGTCAGAGGATAGGTAAGACAGAGAAGGGTACATGTGTGAATAAATGTCGAAAGGGCTGATACCAACATAGAACTGAGCATTAAATACAGGCAAAAATGCACATGATGGCTTCCAAGTGTATGTAGTGCAACCCACAATGTGTAGGAGAAGGAAGGGAGAGAGAGGGAGAGAGAAAAGAGATAAAGAACCTGCCACTTAGGCAGACTATGGGAGGGGGAGGGAATTGGGGACATTGGTGGTGGGAAATGGGCACTGGTGGAGGGCGGTGCTGGAACACTATGTGACCAAAACCTCCAAATATGAACAACGTTGTAATTGTATATCTCAAGGTGGTATAATAAAATGTTTAATTTAAAAAAATATGAAATAAAATAAAATAAAATGTGGAATGCGTAGCTGGATACTAGCTATTCAGGTGCAAGGGGGAGTCTTTGCCTGCCCGCCTGCACTAGACTCATGGGCAGCCAGGAATGGGAACAGGTTTTGCTCCTTGTCCTGTTCACTGCCAGGCTCCCAGAAGTCAGAAAACCTTGCATAACACAACCACAATCATCCTCAAGGTCCGGACTCCACAGGTGGACACAGTCCAATCCCCATGGAGCGTAGGTACAAAGCGCCTGTGCAATATCTCAAAACCTGGCATACCACAAACATATGGAAGTCAGAGGCTAGGTAAGACAGAGACGTGAACAGAGTGCTGATAATTGTTGAAAATGATGATACCATCCGAGAACTGAGCATTGACTTTAGGCAAAAAGATACACATGATAACTTCTAAATAGGGGGGGGAGAGAGAGAGAGAGAGAGAGAGAGAGAGAGAGAGAGAGAGAGAAAGAGAGTGAGAGAGAGAAGAAAAGAGAAGAGATAAAGAACCTGCCATAGAGACAGGCTGGGGGAAGGGGGAGGGAAATGGGGACATTGATGGTGGGAATTGGGCACTGGTGGAGGGATGGGTGCTGGAACACTGTATGACCGAAACTCAAACATGAACATCTTATAATTGCATATCTTTAAAAAAAGAGCTGGAGACAGTACATCATGTAGAGTGTTGCTTTGCATATGGCCGACCTGGATTTGATCCCTGAATCCACATATGGCCCCTTGACTGATGAGGAGTTATTGTTGAGCAAAGAAACAGAGCCAGAAATAAACTCTGAACATTATAGGTGTGTCCCAATCTCCATCCTCCAAATCTTAAGTAACATCAGTTACTTCCTTTTAACTCCAAATCTAATCTATCAGTAAGTACTAGCTGCTCTATTTAAAGTACTTCCAGAGTTTACCTATAATTTACCTCTATCATCATCTCTCATTTAGATTATTGCAATTAATTTCTAACACCAGTCTCTCTGCTTCACTCTTACAATCCCATATTCTTTTCTCACACCACATTTGGAGTGAACTTGCTAAAAAAGTAAGTCAGGTCATGTTACTTCTAGGCTATAAATTTTCTGTTGTTTTCCCAACACACCAAGAACAAAACCCAAAGGCAATTCCTATACCAGCCTTCAAAAGTCAACCTCATCTGGACTCACTTCTTAAGACTCTCATTTTCTTCCTTGATTCTTACTACTTGATTCTTACTCAAGGTCTCAGCATTCAACCCTCCCTGCCCAGAGTGTGCTTCTCCCAGTTACTCTCTCAGTAACTCTCTCAGTTACCTTTCTTATGTCATGTTAGAAATCATAGCCACTGACTTTTTAAAATTTCACTTTCCTGGTTGAATTTTTCCCAAAGTATTTCTCCAAATGTGCTAACTATACATTTTATTTTCACATAGAATCTAAGTTCTGGAGATAGAGAGATAATAAAGAGGGTCAGGTGCTTGCCTTGTATGTTGTCAATATAGATTCAATCCCCAGCACCACACATGGTCCCCTAATCCCCATCAGGAGTGATCCCTGGATATACAGCCAGGATTAAGTTGTAAGCAGTGTCAGGTGTTGCCCCCAAACAAAAATTAATAATAATGATGATGATGATGATGATGATGATAATGATGATGATGATGATGATGAAAATCTAAGAAGGTAAGAAGAAAGGCTGCTACCACCTGCAAAGTCCTAATAGGGAAGAGAGCAGAGAGGAGCGGCAGAGAGCGAAGAGTAGCCAAAATGGCCAAAAACCCCTTCTCCTTTCTCCTAGCTTATTTTATAGATTCATCAATAAATGCTATATTTAGAGGTGACTACAAGAGTATGCCACCCGCACAGCAAGCCTGGCAAGCTACCCATGTCCTATTTGGTATGCCAAATACCAGTAACAATTACAGAGCTCATTCCCATAACCTGATGGAACGTTTTGAGGCTCTTTATGTTCCTGGAGCAAGCAGATGACCTTGGGCTCTATTAGCATGAGACAGCACATATGGAGATGTTATTAGTGCCTGCTCAAGCAAATCGATGATGAACGGGAAGATAGTAACAGTGATAGTGATTGCTGAATACCCTTTCTCATATGTATCTACCTATTTCTCCATTTTTAACCTTCACATTTCATCCATTTACTTTTGTCTTCTTTTCCTAGATTTATTCTTTTCTTGATTTCTCAGATGCATGACTTTAGTTAACACAATAGTTTAATAGCAGACTTGCTAATAATTCTTGCAATATAAGATATTTACTGCTGTCTGTTGACATTGAGAGAAGGAAATAGACAATATAGGAATAGAACGTTGTTTCAAATAATTGATAATTACCAGATGGGACTCATTTCTACTACCAACAACTTTTTATTCAAATTTTCTCATTAGTGCTTGCTTGGATTATTAGATTAACCTCTTAGTTGTGAGTTCAACTTTTATGTGTGAATATTTCAAACATTAATTTTATATAATTGCCTATGAAATCATATCATTATAGAAGAAATGATGATAAAATGATGATGGTGATAATGGAAAAGGATAAATGTATAGAATCAAGTGTTTAGAATGTGGAAATAATTCATATCCTTTCACTCAAAATCAAATACACATTTTCTTTGTGAGTTAACCATAGTGACCATAGAATAAAGAATGCCTAAATTATATGTGTGCACATTATTTCCACTGCTTAAAAGAAATACCTTAGTTGAATCAAAAATCATGTCTTTCCATTAGAACTTTTCAACATTTTCATTCTTACAGAGAGAGAATGAAACACAGAGAAATACAACTGAAACCCAGTGTGAGAATCAGAATGTATTCCCACAGCTCTGAGCTATTACTTGTCATCGGGATCCAGTTTTTGTCTGGTTAGCATCTTTGCTTTCCATGAGATCGTTTCCATTTAGCTGTTCATCTATCCAGCATTTTAGTGAGGCAGAATATGCATTTAAGTTTTCTTGCAGGAAATAAAAAAGTCGAAGTGTTTTCCAAATCTTTCTATACTTGAGTGACATTTTCACTGGCCTAAACTTCTTTGGCTAATTGATTCTCTAAACAAGACCTCAGCCAACCTTCAGAGCAGCTGTTTCTGGACTGGCAAGTGAGGGGCATAACTGTGGCTTTAACAGGCATGCATTTGCTTTCCACCACAGTCTAAATTGCCTTCTCTGAAAGGGTTGCTTTTGATGACCAAATGCATCTTGTTTTCTTTCCGTTTAGAAAAAAAAGAAAGAAAAGAAAAGAAAGAAAGAAGAAAATACAGCTCTATTTTTTTAGACCATGATAACACAAAGCAGTCACTGGAAAAATTGGCAAGAAAGAGTAAGGTTCCTAATAGGCTGGCCACTATGACTAGGGATATTTTTCTGAGAAACCAGTAATGCCTGTTTCATTTCGGAATGGCTTTCTTTCCCCCAGTGGCTCTCCAGAAGTCTTACTGTCTGTCTCAATTTTGAATCCCTAGTCTTCTCATCACAGACCAGGGCTCTAACTGACTTCTGGAAATTTATGGTCAAACTTAAAGCACTTAGCTAGTGAATTATGCTATTTGTTAAATGTGTAAAAATATCTGACTCTTGGGATCAAAATAAAAATGTCATTTCGTAAGTGGGTGTGCTGATAACAAGGGAAAATCTTAAAAGAGACACCAGATCCTAGAATTTTAGACCTGAAAGGGATCTAGAGATCACTGACCATATTCCTGATCCTTGAGTTTACGTGTGAGGAAAGTGAGGTCACAGGAGGATAAGTACGTGGCTCAACATCTTGGTCATGCTCAAACTCATGCCTATCTTCACTGGATCAGTCTCTCTGAATGCACATTTCAATAATGAACTTTATGACAGAGCATAATTGGAAGACAGACCAAGGATCTAGTTGTTTGTTTCTAGTCATTAATAGTTTTCCTTTTTATTAGTGGATTGGGGCAATGTGGGGCTGGGGAAGGGGCAAAAGTGTGAGTTGAGTAAGTAGCATGAGACAATTTTCTTTGACAGTGATGTGTTCAGTGTTGTTGCCTCTGCAGAGTTAGTGAAACAGGAAAGTGATGAAATAACTTTTCCAGAAAAAACTGCAAACACCTTTGAACTTATAGCTTAGCCATAACGACCCTCCACATAGCTGTTAGTTAGAACACACTGGACATTGGGTCACTCTAAAAACTTCCTGGGAGTCAGGAAACCATAGATTTTTAGATATATTTTGTGACAGGAAAACTGCTATCAGATTAGGCATGAGACAAGGCAAACCTGGAAGAGCCTTTGAAGAAAAGTTTTGGAGTCAGATATTTTATCAGTATGGCTAAAAGTCTGAAGTTCTGTCAGACAACCTTGATAGGGAAGTAGAGAGAAATTACTTTTACAATCTTTCTTATAGCTTCAGAATTTTTTTCAGGTGCAGAACCAATCAATTAAAATGGTCCTTGTGTCCATGGGTACCTACAGAAACAACACGGATGCTGTGTCTTGGAGTCATGTTTAGGACTTGTCTTTCTCTACAGTTGACAATGAGACTGTATCTTCCCCTAAATCTGTAGATTGCTTGATAGATAAACAAGCTTTCCTAACTAATTTTGAATATTCACATTTGGTAGTGTAATATTGATGCTTAATATCAGGGATCTTGAGATGTACTACAAGACAGATGCTTCAATGTTTTATAAATCACTTGATCACTTGACATCCTGTTATTTGTCAATTTGCTCGAGTGGGCACCAGTAATATTCCATTTGACCCTATCATGTGCCAGTGTAGCCCAATGGCATCTGGTTGCTTCCAGGAATACAAAGAGCCTCAAACCATTCATTCAGGGTCTTGGCGAAGAAGTCTGACCATCTTGTAGGTGGGTGGCCCCATGATCTTTTGACATCCCGTTGGATCCAGTCAATAACAGCTCTAGTCCAGCGGTCTAGATTTTTTATTTTATAAATAAATGTAAAAATGATTATGAAATTACATTTAATCAGAGAGAGCAAGAGGGATTCAATGACAGCTTTTAATATTAAGTGTTAGGATATATGGGGTTAGAAAACCTCTCCTGGTATTCTGAATCATGTCACCCAAAGATTCCCAGACGTCTCTTATTCTTAATATTTATTTCTATCTAGCTTGGGCAAAAAAGGACAACACACCCAGAAAGTCATCAAATAATGTCACACAATCTTATGTTGGTGGCCTGCAAGTATTATCTTGATATATTTAAGAAGTAGGAGAGTGGTACAATTGTTAAGGGTCACTGAATTTCCAGTGTCTAATAAATCACCTTCTAGATTAATAGATTCTGTTTTCCTCAACAAGCATTTATTGATATCCTGCTACTTGTGAAATATTTGGCTTTCATGGAGATGGAAGAGTCCAGATATTCCATCTGAAACAGTCCAAATAAGAATCTCTATTACATTTTATTTTACCCTGAAGATTTATTTAAAAAGCAACAAGAAAATCTGACTTCTTGGTATGTGGACCAACTCCGTAAGGTCATAAATTGATCCCTCTTTGATGATGCTGATATTCTCTCCTTTTCATTAACTAAATTCATGATCATATTTATCAAACAGCAATCTACAGGAAGAGTGAATCTCATTACAAGGAAATATCATTGCGCAAGTATGTTAGTGGTGGTGATAATGAAAGATTTCATATCCCATATGATAAGAAGATATTGATAATATAGAGTATGTACTATAAGTGAATTCAGCACTTACGGGGGCTGATTTATTAGAACATCTGATCTCACTGGAAGTGCTGTAAAAGTAGAAGAGTTTTCCAAGCAGAGAGGTATCAAGTTCAGTAACACCTTATTAGGTGTAAAAACTTGGTCTGCAATTAATGATATGTCATCTGGTAACAGTTGTCTTCCTAATATAGCAGCATCCAAGTCCTATTTCTACACTAACATTGCTGGTACCCGTGACTTTTCCTGGATCACTCTCTTTGATCATCTGGTAGTTGAACACATTTTAAAAGTTAGAAATTGACTGGATTTTCAGAGACTCATTACCAATTCCTTATGGTTTAACGCATTGACTCTTATGAACTATGGACAAGAGGGACTGAAGAAGCAGAGTTTCCTGGACCGTGTAAAGAGGCAGGTTGATGAGCACTTACTAGGAACACAAGGGGTTTCTTTTGAAAAGACGAACTATCCTTTCTAGTAAATATGGTGATTTTTCAACTGTAGGGGCCAAACAAAACTAGTGCTAAGGGTTTCTATTCTGTGAAAAATATCTAACGCATTCGTAGATGAGAAAATTTCATAGGTGTGGATGTTGCTAACATTTTTTCCTTCCAAGATTTTAGAATTTTAGTAGACAAGTATCATATGGCTTGTCAAGATGGGGAAGGAGCACAAGCTATTGGATCCTTCCCATGGATCAACTCCCAAATTCCAGAGAAGATACAATGAGACTTACAGATTTCAGGGCTGTTCCCAGACATTAAAACAAAAGCATTAGGAAATCTGTGAGGAGGCAGAAAATAATTGGAGCCTTCGTAGGCACAGACGTGGTAAATGTAGGCCTGGTGGGAGAGGATGAGTAAGGTTCTTGGGCAGGTGGCTGAGGAAGATGATCTGCTTGTTTTCTTTTCTGTTTATCATTCTCCTGTTTTTTTAACTTTGAAGCTGAGAATTGCTGCACAAACCAGGCAGAAGACAGTCGTCCTACAGAGGCCTTTTGGCTGTGCCAGGGCAGGACCAGGGTAGGACATGCAGGTTCTGGTGCTGATAGCTCTTCTTCCTTTCCACCTGCTTTCTTACCCCATGGCGTGGCAAAAGTCTCTTTTATTTTTTTTTTTTTGCCTAGTTGTATTTAGGACTTAGCGCAGCTCTGTGCTCAGGAATGGCTCCTGCCATTGTTCAGGAGACCAAGTGTGATGTCAGAGACTGAACCGGGCTTGATGTGTAAGGTAAATAGAAGACTTAACCCCTACAGTCTCTCTGCAACCTCATAAAGTCGTTAAGAAAGTTAAAAGGGATAGAAACATAAACGTTTCCTGGTTTATGTCAAATATCTTAACTAAAAATATGCACAGTTCTTCGCAACCATTTTCAAGGTCCTGGCGTCACAGCTTGTCAGAGCCTCACCCAAGAGAGAAGCCGATTTCAGTGCCAGGTATGAGGGTTTCAGTGGCTAAAGTCACCAGGCTTTTATGGAGATGGAGCTGGGGACCCCTCCAAAGGGCCCATGGACCCACCCATGAACTGCTTCCGGCACTGTCAGCCATCATCCAGAGACGCAGACACACGAGGCAGAGATGCTACTGGCTCTCCCCATGCCCCCACAATATCTCGAAGCCTGGTATACTGATATACCAGTTATCCACCACATTTTATAGAATTCAGTTTGGGGCATACAATCACAAGTGTGAGGGCACGATGTCTAATCTGTGGGAACACATGAATTTATCTTATACAGTGGGCCCAAATGGCACAATGGATCCAGTTGAGGTTTTATAATTTCTATTGACTTTCATCTAAGAATATATTCATCTACTGTATTTAGAGAACTAGCTCCATCAAGCAATATAGACTAGATTATTCAATGTATGCTTAGAACAAGTTCAAGCAGAGGTTGAGAAATATTTGAAATAAGTGTTATCCCTGGTGCAGTGGTGGAGGGTTTGGGGTTGACTAGTAGTAACCCACTACGGTCTAGAAACTCAGAAGTGTATGCAAGAACAGAAATCGGCCAGATTCCACATAACAACCCAGAAAAAAAAGCCATGATTTTATCAATACCATTCCCTTATATGGGCTGTAGTGGTCAATAAAATTAGTGCCGACTAAGGGAACAGGCAGGGGATGAGGGGTGGATGGGAAATGAGGGCGTTTGGTTGTGGGAACAAACTGGTGGTGGGATTGGTGTTGAATGATGAATCTAGCAACAGTATTGTGAAAAACTTTGTACTTTGTAAATAACAGTGTTTGAATAAAAATGAATTAAAAAATTAAAAAAAATAAAAATATAAATAAAAAATATACACAGTTCTATTTATAACCAAATCTACTGATGGCTGTTGCAGGACACCTAAAAGCCTAAAAGCCTCTGCATCTACCCTGAATTGCCTCCTACAGATCACTTTGTAGATAGGGGGTAGTTTAAATGTTGCAGTTTATCTGACCATGTATTCTATACTGGCTGGTATAAATATTCTCTCATGCTACCACTATCATCGTGGGACTAAATAGATCTTACCAGCATATTTGCCTGGCCATGTTGGATCTCTAAGTAATTAGAACAGAGAGAAATGCTGTTTGCCTCCAAGCAAGCAAGCATGGCTCCCTGATAACTCAAAGACAACTAAAATACAAAACTACCATGAAGTAGACGAGACTCTTGTGAAGGCTTGGAGAAATATTTAACTGGCATTAGTATAGTCTTTGGTACAGAGGCATGCCATTTCAGAAACCCCCTTCTCTACCATATAGAGGCATTTCCAGGCAGATCTTGGCTCAAAACATTTGCATATAAAAGGGCCTAGGTGAGGTGCTGGGAGAAATTACCTGAGGGCATTTGACCCTCCCTGCTTCCCATAGTAGTGGGAGGTCTGAGTTGCAGGGGCATAAAACTAGCCTGCTTCCTCTCTTGTGCCTCTCCTATTTTTGGACTCTTTTTTGGGGCTAGCACTCTTCTTGGGAGTCTTGTCGTTGTCTCCTCTTTATAGGGCCTTTACATGTGGTGGCTGCCATCTTGGCCTATACATGGCTGGGGTTCTAGTTGGGAATCCTAAGCACAGGGTTTTTCCTATTGCTGATTTGTATGCCTGAACCTGTGATAAGTAAAGCATTTTAAAACTGCATCGGATTCCTGAGTCTTCATCCATTCCCCGCCGGCTTTGGAGGTAGGTGGCAACTCGCTTCCCGGCACTGTTGGGGACCCCGGTGGCATCCCCGACAATGGCAGGCTAATAACTTTCTTTTGATACTTATGAACTCCAAATTGTACTTCTAGTAGTCTTTCAGGCCAAAAATAAGCCTACGAACACTATTTTAGATTAATATTTTAAGACATAAATAAAACATAGTGTGAGATTAATACTCAAGAACTGTAGATACAAGGACTGGCAGGATTAGTCCACAGTTGGAAACTTGCCACAAGCAGAGGGAGCGGGGGGCAGTTAGAAAAGAGAAGGGACCACTACAATAATGATAGTTGCAAATGATCACTCTGGACAAGAACTGAGTGCTGCAAGTAGGTAAAGGAAAATGCATGCTAACTGTTTAGCACCATAATGAAAGCCATAATGCCCAGAGGAAGACGGAGAGGAGGAAAGAAAGAGACTGACAGACAGACAGACAGGCAGACAGAGAGACAGACCGAGAGACAGGGAGACAGAGAGACCGAGAGAGAGAGAGAGAGAGAGAGAGAGAGAGAGAGAAGAAGAAGAAAAGTATCTGACATAGAGGCAGACTGGATGGAAGGAGGATGGAGGGAGGGAAACTGGGGACACTGGTAGTGGGAAATGCGCACTGGTAAAGGAACAGGTGTTGAACACTGTATGACTGAAATCCAATCATGAGAGCTTTATAACTGTGTATCTCATGGCGACCCAGAAACAAACTGTTTTTATACAATTACAAATGTCTTATTATTGTATAAAAAGACCCCAGATTTTATACAATTATAAATATCTTATAATTGTAAGACATTATAGAAACAATATAAGACTCCTCCCTGAGTAATCAATTATCATTGTTAAGAATAATTGTCTTGCCTAAATTTCCTTGGTTGAATTGTTTTTGAAAAACATAACTGTTTTCTCTCTAATTTCATTTTTGTAGCTAAACTTTCTTTGTCACTGTATTTATTAGCTCCTATAATATTTGACTCAGTCATCATCAAAAGCAATGGACATCACTGTCTGGGAATGGCTGAACTACTGTGTTAGTTTATCTCAATTGGGAGCAGTAATAACTCATTGGCATGTGAGTAGCCCACTGGCTTTAATTACTCAGTGTGCTGTGGCACATATTAAATTTTCAGAAGAAATAGAAAGAGACCATTTCAAAGGGTTCTTCTGTTCAAACAGATATTGTCTTTTGATCCAGCCATGTTATCAGATTTTCCCAAGGGAAGAAGAGATGAATTTATAGGAAAAAAATAGTGAGGTTTCTATGGAGAGCAAGTTTTGTTTTTTAAGGCAATATACAGAGAAACCTATAACATAGGAAATAAAATATAGAAGATAAAGCATAAAGGTTTAGCTTAATAATATCTTAATTATCTTATTAGGATCATGGGTAAGGTGCTTGTCTTAAATTTATCACGCCTGGATTTGCTTCCCATAACCCAGGAAGCACACTGGGTGTGGTCCAGCCACTAAATAATTTTCAAATTATAATAAATTTTTATATCAATAAAACATGAAGAGAGACTTCTAAAAGTATCTAGATAAATATGTTGAATACAAATGAATGATTATATTACTCTCAGACTTCACAGGAATACTGGAAATAGGAAAAGGGAAACAATTGATTTTTTTTCTTTTTTGGGTCACACCCGGCGATGCACAGAGGTTACTCCTGGCTCTGCACTCAGGAATTACTCCTGGCAGTGCTTGGGGAACCATAGGGGATGCTGGGGATAGAACCCTGGTTGACCGTGTGCAAGGCAAACGCCTTACCCTCTGTGCTATCACTCCGGCCCCAATTGAGAAATATTTTAAAAGAAAGGAAAGATCAAATTTCTGTAGCCAAATAAACTACAAATGTATATTGAAGTTGGATAAACATATTCCCAAATGCAAGAAAGTTTTTGTTCATTTAATATGTACACTTTTTTAAAAAGAACTCAGCTTTTACTCCTGCAAGAAGTGAAACTAAGCACTCGCTCATGATGCTGTGGTTGCTCTCTGCTAGAGTAAGAAAGGGGTATTGAATTATTGCTTCCAAGGGATTTTTAAATACTTGCAATAAGGAATTTGTGTCTCATTTTTATTGAATGGTCTATGTCTTATCAGTTATTTTTATATATAAATATATATTATTTTATATATATTTACTATAATCTTTTATTTATTAATATAGGCACTTCAGTAGTTCTATAGTATTAAATATACCAATATACAATATACTTTTATAGGCCAGTTAATATTTTTCCCCTTTAAATTTTTTAATTTCTCTATACTCTTATTCAATTCTATATTTGTAGACTTTAGCTCTTCCATGTAAACTACAAATATATTAGCAAAGAATTTTTAAATATTAATGACAGGGAAGATATAATAATTCCTACAATGAGACACAAGTGTAAAATAAAACTTAATGCAATATATTTTATTTTTTATTTATTTTTTATTATACCACTGTGAGATATACAATTACAAAGATGTTCATAATAGGGTCTCCATCATACAGTGTTCCAGCACCCATCCCTCCACCAGTGCCCCATTCCCATAACACGCCCTCCCACCCACCCACAGCCTGCCTCTATAACTGGGCCCCTTTTCTTTCTCTCTCTGTGTTTCTCTCTCTTTGCTTTCCCTACAGATATGTATGGTTTAACATGTAAGCCTCTATGTGTATATTCAATGGTGAGTTCTGGTCTGACATTACCATTTCCCATTCCCCATCAGCCACCAGAGTTTGTTACACCTACAGTCATCATTACAGTGTATATATGTGCAAGATCCTGGGAAGGACCTGGTCTTAAACAGCAGCTGTGGGTCTGGTCTGTCTCTTAACGAGCTTTGCTGGTTGTGGTGGCTGCCTGCTCATAGCCACTCCCACTGGGGCAAGGGAGATGGAAGGAAGGGATGGGGGAGGGACTCTGATCCCCACTCCAAGTCCGGCTGGCGTGGCACCCCCACATGTCTGCTGGCCCTAGGAGCTATGGAATGCAACATATTTTAGATGCCAGGGTTGAAAATTTATTTATGCAAATGAGATTAGATGTTATATTATTTGAATTTTAAATTTGTATAGTTTAAATCATATGGCAACTGATCATCACAAATTGACCTTTGTTGATTTATTTTCTGATAATTCCATTTGGCATTTCTTTAAATAGTTTTTGATCAATCAGTATTGGGTAAAATTGCTGTGTGCCTGCTAAGGGTCAGGGAAGGGAGATAAACTAGTTTCACTGGTGCAGGGTTGGTTTTGGAGCACTATAACCCTGAAACAACTGTATTATGAACAACTTTATGACGTGTTTTAATAAAAAATAAGTTTTAAAAAAGAGGATATGGATATGAAAACAATAAGTTATGGAAAATAAGGGCAAGTTAATTATGAAAAACTGAGCAATACAAAATATATAATTAGCCACAATAATCTGAAACTAAAATTTATAATAGGAACAAATGGCAGCAGGGAAGTGAGTGTAGTGTGGGAGATAGGTCGGGTGGGGTATGAGCCTCCAGAAGTTTCTTTCTTCTTCATGGCTAAACCATCCGTGTTAATAGGCTTTGGGAGAACTCCAGGGAAGAAAAAAATGCCGGGAGATTTTTATAACAAGTACTCACCAGATGAATAAGAAGGAATAAGTACAGGTATTAAAATAGAAGAAATTTGTTTTAGTGAAGAAAACGTAATAAAAAAGAACTAAAATAATTAAAAAGTGAAACACAATAATATGACATAAATAATACTTCACTTAATCATATTTATAATAAGAAAGAGTACGTGGGCTAAGATCACTATTCTAAATGAATGAGTTAGATTTATCTATATGAAAAACAAGAAATATCAATATATTGGCTAAAAGCTAAAAAAGGATTTTGGATATTACTCAAAGTGCTTGAGTAGGGTGTATACCTGGCACTGCACGGGTCCCAGGCACTTCTGTGAATAGGCCTTTTGACTCCAAGCCTCACTGAGCCCAACAATAGCAGCACCAGGGTAATGACTAAATGTTCAGGTCTGCACTGGCAGCTAGAAGGGCTGGGTATGACAACTTCAGAAAAAATTAAATGCAAAGAGAAAATGGAAACAATACTGTTCATAGTGTTTGAAACTGAAGAAACATAAAGTCAATTTGCATAAGGAAGATAGCAATTTTAAAAATAAAAAGTACAGTTTAAGAGTTAGAATGTAAAAGGAATATAAGAAAAGGAAGAGAAGATAATAATGAGGCTATATACACTATTAATATAGTCTCAAAATATAGAAGAAAAATATGAAGGATAAAAAGTGAAATTAATGGTTGAAACAACACATGAAAAAATTAAAATTCTGTGAATAATTGTGAAAGTTCATTGAATGGATTTAGAAAAGAGAAAATATCAGAATTCAAAGTTGAGTTATTATGGTCATATTATATGCAAGCTTACCTATAATTTTTCACTCTATCAAACAAAATACATTATTTTTGGTTCTGTTGACACATTCATAAAATTCCAAGTACTAGTAATCCAAAATAAATTTTGAAGAATTATATTATATGTGTTACATATTTGCGAATAATAAACTTGGAAATTTATAACAAAGAGCAGCTAAATTAGTATGTGTATTTGAAACTATAACTCTGCCATTATATAACACTTGTCTCAATAAAAAACAAATGGAAAATTATTGGATAAATAAATATGAAAATGGCATATATCAAAATGTGTAGATGGACTTAAATCACTATTAAAAGTATTTCTCTGGCTATGTAAAAAATTTGAAAACAAAACAAAGTAACTAAATGGTCAGTTCATATAGTTTGCAAATAATCTGCAAAATAAATTCAAAGAAATAAGGAAAACATAATCCAAAGATAAGGAAAAATCAGTAAAGTGAAGACAGAAAAAGAAAACCATCAAAGGTTTAAAAACGAAGCAGTGTTTTAAATAGGTTGATAAAATATGTTATGCAAACAAGCAGGGAAGTGGAAATAAGCACCAAATTAAGAAGTGGAAAGTAACAGGTAGAAGCAAATGATAAACATGGGCAAGTGTTCTTTACTACTCTATCCCAATCATTCAGAAAACCTAACAGGTTTTACTTAGCGTGATGTTTGTTGATGTTTGTGTTGCTTCACAAGCCTAAGAGGTCTTTCATTTTGATTCAAGACCTTGGAAATTTGCAAAGGTTACATCTGCATTTGTATGAAAAGTGGCTGTTTCAAGGTCAAATCCCTAATCTATCAAGGTTAACAAGAGAAGACAGATGGTTGTTAAAACAGCTCCAGGTCAAATACTGAATTTAGCAGATACTACCTAATGCAGGCAAATGAATAAGAAATGAGACGATTATTGAACAAAACATCAACAGAAGCCAACTTATCCTGATTTCCAGGGACCCTCTCAAAAACAGGCAATGTCAACATCACTATCACTATCCTCCCATTGATCATCTATTTGCTTGAGCGGGCACCAGTAATATCTCCATATGTCCTGTCTCATGCTAGTAGAGCCCAAGGGCATCTGCTTGCTCCAGGAACATAAAGAGGATCAAAACGTTCCATCAGGTCATGGGAATGAGCTCTGTAATTTTTACTGGTATTTGGCATATCAAATACAACACGGGCAGCTTGCCAGGCTTGCCTTGCAGGTGGCATACCCTTGTAGTCACCTCTAAATACAGCATTTATAGATGAACCGGGGGCCTCAAGCGGGCCATGAGGCGGGCTGTGATAGGCTGTTGCTGGGTGGAGTTCTGACGAGAGGGAAGTCTGGATGTGGAAAATGGCGGCCCGATGGAGTGGGGGGGTTCTACTGGCTTGTTGTGCTGCTCTGCTGGGGTGGCGGGCCAGGGCTAGAACCCACCATCCCTCCCGGCACCTAGTGAGCGGCTGGGCATAGGGAGAGCAAGTGGCAGCTCTGCCCCATGTCTGTAAGTCTCTGGATCAGCATACCTGGGCCAGATTGAAAAAAAAAACTGCTGCAGGGTGCCAACATAGATGGCTGAATAAACCAGTCATCTGTGGTCACCTTATTCTGAAAGGCACTCCAAGTGCTTTATTTACTATTAGTTAGACTGAGTAGAATGTGACTGAGCACTTTGAGCTTGACCTGGCTGCCTACTTTCCTATGAACCATCCTCTCTGGAGTTTTATTGGCCCCTGATCACACTGGTGATCCCATTGTTTCAAGTTCTCTAGCTTGAATCTTCAAAATTCTGAGTGACTTTCTGTTGGTATCAGTAACTTGGATCAACTATTAAGTGATTCAGCCTCTCTGTGGAGGTGGCAGAATTTATAACTCTCTGAGTAAGCACTTTTTTATATTCCAGAAATCTGAGGGAATATAACAAAGTGAAAGGTTTATATTTCTGAAAAAAAAGACTGGATTGTAAGACCTCTCAAAAATACTTGACAACTGCACATAAGAGAAAAAGATATCTGCTCTCTTTAAAAGCATCGGTGATGACTGTTAAAGAAACTATGGTGTACATTTGCACAGTGGAATGCCATGTAGCTGTTAGGAAGAATGAAGTCACGAAATTTGCTTATAAATGGATGGACATGTGTCAGGGAGCGCTGCCGGGTCCCCGACAGTGCCGAAGCAAGTTTCTTCTACCTCCGAGCCGGCGGGAATGAAGACTCAGGAATCCGATGCAGTTTTAAAAGGACTTTACTATCACAGGTTCCAATATACAATCCAAGAGCAGGGAAAACCTCCGGACTCTGGGTTCCCAGGTAGGCCCCAGCCAGGTGTAGGCCAAGATGGCTGCCACCACGTGTTGAGGCCCAACAGAGAATGGAGAGGACAGAGAAACAAAACACCAAGGGAAGCCTAAATGGCAAAAGGGGGAAACAAGAGAGAGCTTCTTTCTTCTTGCAGCTTATTTTATAGCTAGAAATCCACCCAAACTCCCCAGCCCAGCCCATTCTGGGGTGGGCTATCTAGAGATGAAAACAGGAAAATAGCTCTATAGAAATGTAGCAACTTCAGGAGACCATTGGGCTGTTTACAAGGACCCAGAGTTAATTAAAAGCCTCCTAGCAGAGCTGGGAGAAGCTATAAGCTAAATGTAACTTCCCTGGCAGGAAGGATCAAATGCCGTCAGGTAATTTCTCGCAGCATCTCACGTAATGTCTTGAGCCAAGATCTGCCTGGAATTGCCTTTATAGGGTAGAGAGGGGGTTTCTGAGATGGTGTGTCTCTGTACCAAAGACTAATACTAATGCCAGTTAAATATTTCTCCAAGCCTTCACAAGAGTCTCGTCTACTTCACGGTAGTTTTGTATTTTAGTTGCCTTTGAGTTATCAGGGAGCCATGCTTGCTTGCTTGGAGGCAAACAACATTTCTTTGATTGTGGTAGCATGAAAGAATATTTATACCAGCCAGTACAGAATACATGGTCAGATAAGACTGCCACATTCAGACTATCCCCCTATCTATGAAGTGACCTGCAGGAGGCAATCCAGGGCAGATGCAGAGGCCTAGGCTTTTAGGTGTCCTGCAACAGACATGGTCTATCATGCTGAGTGGAATGAATCAGGAGAGGAACAGAGTATGAGTGCACTCATTTGTGGGGGTGTAAAAGCCATAAATGAAACCAATATCTAAGGACAGTAGAAGCAAGGCCAGGAGGTTTGGTCCATGTTGGAAGCCTGCCTCAACTGCTTGGGGAATAGGTAGCTGGGATAGGGAGGGACCACTATGAGATAAGACAGTGGTAAATGACCACTGTATAAAAACTAAGTGTGGAATAGGCAAGGGAACAAACCTGGCAACCTCTCAGTATCTGTATTGCAAACCATAATGACCAACAAAAGAGAGAGAGAGAGAGAGAGAGAGAGAGAGAAGAAAAGTACCTGCATAGAACAGGCTGGGGGGGTGGAGGGGTGGATGGAGGGTAAAGTGGCACATTGGTGTGGGAAACATGCACTGGTGGAGGGATGGGGACTGGAACATTCTGTGACTGAAACCGATCATGAACAGCCTTCTAACAGTATGGCACAGTAACTCAATAAAATATCAATTAAAATAAGTAAATAAATAGATAAATACACAAATAAATAGAAGTCTGTGAGAATATTTATTGATAAGTTGTATGCAAGTAGAGCAACTTAGTATTCCATTTAGATAATATGGCTAGTTGAATCTGCCACATGTACATGGTTAACCACAAAAAATACCTCACTATTTCAATCATAATATTAAAAAGAAGGTAGAGAAAACCTTTAAGTCTCTGATAACTCGCCTTGTTAGTTGACTGGACAGGCAGCAAAATAGCGAGGTGTTTCCTTAACTCCTTTTAATACTGACCTGGCTGCCTTTTGGGTGGATTCCAGTCTGATTTTGGTATCTCTAGAAAGCTGTTAATGGATATCATCTTCATTTGAATTTATATTGGGATTTATGGCTCTAGAGAAAACACAGATGGCAAACTCTTTTATGGATTGGGTTATCTTGAACTCAAAATACCCCCTGATAAAGCTTGATTTAAATATGTGGAATGAAGTAGAGTCCACACACACACAAACACACACACACACACGCATTATACACTTTTTTTTTTTCACAACAGAACTTGATTTTCCATTGCATGAGACTTGGAATTGGAAGCTTAAGGAATTTGTTCATTTTTCTTCCCAAATCTGCTGCTTTTAGAGATGCTTTTCTCTCTATAATGGAATTTCTGGGGAGACCTTTTTCTTCAGATTAATGGATTTTGATGATAGATTGATAGGGATATGGGGTATTTTTTTGCTACATGAAAACATTCATTTTCCACCTCTGTGAGAATATTTTTTGTTTTGTAGTGCTGGAAAGTAATTATACAACTTAAAAAGAATGACAACTTAAAAATGAGGGATGGGAATAGAAAAAGGATTGAAAGTTCAGACTTAAAAATGTCTGTCCCAGGCAGTAATAACTTATATAAGTAGTGCTTTAAAGCTCTGTGGTATTTGCAATAAATTCCAAATATTCATGCAATCACTTGCTCATTAATACTTACAGTGTACAAACTTTATAGGCTACAAAGGTTGCCTTTTAATATTACTGAAAGTTCTATGAATCAGATGAAGTTTTCATTGCAGATATATAGTGCTTATTGCTGAGTTAGTCTTAGACATTGTTTTATACTGAGGTTCACCTTATTGATATTTGAGTTTTTCAAGTCTTCTTAAAGTTTAGACTTATAGTGACAGGGAAAAAAGGGCTTCAAAAAAAGCTGCACCTTACCTACAGTATTAAATTTTCTCCAATGCCTAGTTTTCATGAAACACCTAGTGTTTGAATTTAGTAGACATACAGATTAGCAGACAGCTTTGTGTAGTAGACAAATGGCAGAGCCTGGCAAGCTGTCCGATGCGTGTTTGATATGCCAAAACCAGTAACCAGTAACTATGTATAAAAGTATTTCACTTGATCACTTGACATCCCATTATTCATCGATTTGCTCGAGTGGGCACCAGTAACATTTCCATTTGACACTATCACGTGCCAGTATAGCCCAATGGCATCTGGTTGCTTTAGGAATATGAAGAGCCTCAAAGAAGAGTCTGACTATCTTGTAGGTGGGCAGCCACGTGATCTTTTGACATCCCGTGGGGTCCGGTCGGTAACGGCTCTAGTCCAGCGGTCATCTCCAAATCGCATTACATGTCCAGCCCATCTGATTTTCGATGCCTTGGCAAACAAGACAGCATCCCTGACTCTGGAACAGTGATGGAGGTTGGAACTCCGGATTCCATCTTTCACTTGAGTGAGGTGTGATATTCCAAGCATAGCTCTTTCGACTCCTCTTTGGGGAGACCTGGATAGCATTCTCATCCTGCTTTCTTAGTGCCCAGTTCTCTGAGCCGTATGTTAATGCAGGGGGAACGGTGGAGTTGAAGAGATGTGCCCAGATCGGAGGTTCTTTGTCTTTTTCGCTATTTCTTCGATGCTTTTGAAGGCATTCCATGCAGCTCTTCCTCCTGCGCAGCTCAGGTTTTAGGTCATTCATCATGTTGACTTCTCAACCTAGGTACACATAACTGCTGCATTCAGAGATGTTTGTTCCATTGAGAGTGAATAGGGCCTCTGGAACTAGTTCATTTTTTATGAACATAGTTTTGCTGAGATTCAGCTACAGACCTATCTTTCCACATTCTCGGTCAAAGTCAGCCAGTATTTGTGCCACTTGGCTAATGTTTGGTGTTATTAGAATGATGTCATCAGCGGCGAGGTGGTTTAGTTGCTGACCATCTATTTTCACTCCCATTCCTTCCCATTCTAATTGTCGCATGATGTTCTTGAGGGTGGCGCTGAAGAGTTTCAGCGTCACCCTTGAGAACATACAAGTATTTATGTGAGAAAATAAAAGTAGCTAAGATTAGTTTAAAACATTTAAAAACTAACATGATTTTCTGTGCCATATTTATCATAAAATGCATGTCCAATATAAACTCCATTGCAGTAAATATCATCTGATTAATAGCTTAAACTTTCATTATAGCAAGAGGTCCACTAATAAGTAATTGTCACTTTAGCCATCTCTTTCTCTTGAGCTCTTTAGAACATTGATGTTTCTGCTTGTACCATGCCACAGGAACCACAGTATTTGGTATTTAATAAATATTCAATGGTAAGTGTTCCATCTAAATTTCCAAAGATTATTTTCCTACTCATGGTTAGTGTTATTTCAGAAATTGTTATTTAAAAAGATGACTTTTCTATACAAATACTAGAAAAATCTTTTCCTTTAATTAAAGTTCAGTGAGGAAATGAGTTGGTAGCTTTCTTTGGTAGTATTTATATGATATTGAATTCAGAGAAACTCTACTTCCACCAAGCTATTTATTACAAAAATTTGTAAAGAATACTCTATTATATAAAAAATAAATCAATACTAAACTGATCACCCAATTTATTGTTCACTGCCTTTTTTATATAAGAACATTTAAGACCACTCTCTTAGAAAATTCCCATTATATAATATGATTATAATTTTAAATTTCAATTATATAATTACATAACATATAATTATACCTCTTTTCTTGTTTTTGAAACTCATACCAAATGACCAAATCTGTGTAGCCTATCTTATTTCACCTTAACCAATTTGCTAGAGGAAAGAACTTTTTTTGGTTTGACTGAGTGTGGTAAGAATAGCATTCATCTTTGAATCCTAAGTTGGTCGTTATGAACGCTGATGATCTAATTATCTTACTGGATTTTGCATTGAGCTAATACATTGATAACATTTACTCAGAGCACAAGAGAGCTGAAAGCAGCCTTTACTGTCCATGCCCTGGTAAAAATATAGAATTACTATAATGACCAGTTAAAATGAGATTTCTTCTGTGTGTGTTGGGGGTTGAGGAGGAAAGGTGAGGATGAGGAAAGCGCTATTTGGGCTATGCCTGCCAATGCTCAAAGGTGCTCACGGCTCAGAGAGAATCCTAACAGAGCTTGAAAATTGAAGTAAACCCCACATTTAAGGCAAGCACCACACTGCCTGTACTTGCTCTGGGCCTCAAAATACATTTATTAAAAGTATAATTTACTCCATTTTCTCAAGAACTAAGTGTCTTAGATTTATTGACACTTCCAACTCTGGAAAATGCAATCAAAATAATAGTCCATTTTTGTTCGACTGAGTCAATAAATACTCTAAAATCAAAGATGTAAAACTCCACACAAATATCTCGGACCTGATATTAACCATCAACTTTTATTGATGCCCAGGTTGAGGTTGAAAACTTGTAATATAAAAAAGTGGGTCTGTAATGAATCTTGTCAGCATTGTACTGCTGACAGACTGTTACATGTGAAAAGAAAAATCCACTTTGGAACATTTCAAATGTGTTTGGTGAACAGATATAAACAAAAAGAGATTGGCATCCTTGTAGCTATAGTTTATGTATTCAAAAGCCCCTTTCCATTCATGGGAAAAATACAGAGTTCATTATGTATTTATGAAAAACAAAATTACCTATTCATAAAAATCAAAAGCAATATGTTTTGCTTATATCAACGAGCAAAATTAATACAACTTTTCCTATAATAGTTCATTTGCTATGACATGATTTTGAATATCAGAACAAAATGTCAAGAAGAGTTATAAATTAGAATATGAGATAAAATTTTTTCTGGTAAATTGTTTTCTCTATAGAGTCACAGGAATCAATTATTTATTATTCATGGAAATGTTAGCACCCTAATTTATACAGGGGCTTTCATCTTTACTGATTAATTCACCTACAGGGCATGCCCCTACTGTAAACACCAAGGTACATTATTATTATTGCTGGCATTGCCTATTAATAATTGCATATTGGAATAGTGTTTCCAGTGACATTTAATCTGCTTTTGATTAAACCAAGTCTTCAATTATTCTTGGATAACATTGTTTTGAATCATACTTTTGAATATTAGGAGTAATAACCTAACTCTTCTTTCACTTGTATACTTTCACATTTGTTTCTGTCTTATGGAAATGACAATAAATACAATAAAACATACAGTGAGCCACTTTCCACTTATTAATGTTACTTTTTCAAGAACAGGGTGGATAAGAAAGCCAACTTCCTACCAGTAATATGGCCTATGGTAGGATTATTCCATTTCTGAACTTACTGTTACTACCAAGGCTGTTAATTAGTGCCAACTATGAGAGATTGTGGTATGATGGAACCCTTGTTCAACACAAGGAAGCATTAGCTGCTAATGACTTTAAATCACATGAACAAATCAGAAATTGATCATTTGACCTAACTGTTGTAGAGGATACTTAGAAGTTACATGAATTCCTACAACAGTATGGTTGTAGAAAATAAGTGTATGGTTTAGAAAATAAGATTATTTTTCTAAGTCACAGAAATAACCACTTTTTTTATTTTGCTTTTTGGGTCACACCGGCAATGTTCAGGGGTTTCTCCTGGCTTTGCACTCAGGAATTACTCCTGCGGTGCTAGGGGGATCATATGGGATGCCGGGGATTGATCCCGGGCCAGCATGGGCCAGCTGTGTGCGAGGCAAACACCCTACCTGCTGAGCTATCGCTCCGGCCCCAGAAATAACTACTTTGAGCAAATAATATATGAAATGGATCTCACTTTACTTAAAGATGATAATTTTACCTTATGTAATATTACTTAAATATGATAATGTTACCTTCTATAATATTACCTTATGTAATATTCTGTATATAAAATTAGTGACCTAATGAACAAAAAGTCACAACGGATATACAGCATACTTCCTGCAAGTCCAGTTTGCTGCTTTCTACATTTAGGAAATGTCACTTTTGTTTTATTTTTCATGGTGATTAGGATGGTTAATTATTTTCTAGAGACTGAGTTACTAAAGAAAGGTCTCACTGAAAACACAATGACTAAGTAAAAAACAAAAAGTGATTCGATCTAAACATTTTGGAAGATAAAGAAATAGCGTTGGGGCCAGAGTGATAGTCCAGCAGGTAGGACGTTTGCTTTGCACACAGTCGACCCGGGTCGATCCTCGGCATCCCGTATGATCCCCTAAGCACTGCCAGGAGTAAGTCCTGAGTACAGAGCCAGAGGTAACACCAGAGCATTGCTGGGTGTGGCCCAAAAAGCACACACACACACACACACACACAAAAAGAAATAGTGTTGGTGCTAGAGTTCTTATATATTTCAACAGGCTTGTACTATACTGTATAATCATAACTTGATTTCTACATATAACTAGAGATAGCCCTATAAAAACGACTTCAAAACACATCAGAATTAAACAGAACAGAGATTTTATTTAATGGGATGAAATGGTAATGTAGAGTAAGGACTATAAGAAGTAAGACTATAAGATAGATAAAGATATAATAAAATATTAGAAACATCCTAAAGACATAGCTAAATGATATTATTATAATATAATAGATACTTTAAGTATTGAACAAATATGAATAAGCGTGTTTTTGGAGTAGGAGTCTTGGGTTCATGAGGTGCCTGGGAGGCGTGGCGGGTTCTGGCCCTGGCCCTGGCCTGCCACCCCAGCAGAGCCTCACAACAAGCCAGACGACCCCCCACCCCCGACTCCATGGGGGCTGCTGTTTTCCACATCTGGACTTCTTTCTCGTCACAACTCCACCCAGCAGACCAGACTATCACAGCCCTGCTCATGCGACCGCTAGTGGCACGCGGTTCATCATAATTGCTTTATTTAGAGGTGACTACAAGAGTACGCCACCCGCACGGCAAGCCTGGCAAGCTGCTCGTGTCGTATTTGATATGCCAAATACCAGTAACATTTATATTAGGTCATTCCCATGACCTAATATAATGGCTTGAGTCGCTTTATGTTCCTGGAGCAAGCAGATGCCTTTGGGTTCTACTAGCATGAGACAGGACATATGGAGATATTACTGGTGCCCGCTCTAGCAAATTGATGATCAACGGGAAGATAGTGATAGTGATAGATAGTTGTCAGTCACTTGAGGGATAGAAGCTCCAAACCAGTTGCCTTAGAGAATTCCTTGAAGAAAAATTATTGTCCCTGCACCACAGTGACACTGAGAATACTGGCTTGTCACATAAGTCAGTGACCAATAAATGATATGTAAGCACACATTCACGTCTCTTCCAAAATGTAATTTTAGTTTCAGATATGCATAACTGCTACTTTTCTCCGCTAAGATTTTTTCTATAACTATGTATATACTTTTGAGAAGATAATCATATTTGAGATTGGCTTTACAATTACAGTATCAACTGGAAGATAATGTGAAACCCAAAAAAATGGATGATCTGGAAATACATTTGGCTTCTTTTGGAATGATAGCTCAGGGCAAGTTAGAGATGGGGGATAGGAATCTGTAAGCTTTTCAGAATTGAACTAAATTATTTTTATATTCTTGGATGAAGGTAAGGCTGAGAATTTTTATGGTAACATTAAGTGTGTGTTCTTAGCTTCAAATGTTTTATTCTAATTGGCTTGCCTAAGTTGCAACTTTTCTTTACCAACTGGTAAATTCTGCTTATGACAAAAAAGACGCTTAATATAGTAGTAAAAACTTATA
Organism: Cryptotis parvus; assembly: GCA_021461705.1. Classification (NCBI taxonomy): domain Eukaryota; kingdom Metazoa; phylum Chordata; class Mammalia; order Eulipotyphla; family Soricidae; genus Cryptotis; species Cryptotis parvus. The sequence continues at coordinate 167,614 of JAJIBD010022625.1, read as the reverse complement.
TTTATTGGGTGTCTGCCATCTTCCAAGAATTCGGCTAGGTACTTTCACATATATTATCTCATTTTCATAAAAACACAGTCCAAATTGATGGGGAAATTAAAAGCCAAATGTAAATGTGTCTCCATGCTCACGAAGCGTGCTGTTGGTTCTTGTCTAAATTATAGCTGTTTATCTTTGGTCTTTCCAGCCTCCCTTTTCCTTCATCCTTCCCTAAATCCTTGCCCCATGACTACCTGCTTAAAGAAAGCCCATAATATTTCCATTTGCATCTTATGAATATTTAAGCAACATCAACGTCAAAATTCCAAGAAATTTTCATGCTAATGTATAAAAAGAGCAATAGCTTATTTTCACATATCACCCTGGATACTCCCTAATGTACAAGAATCTGTGGGATTCTCTCGGATATTGAGAATCAAAGGTGCTTGCAAAACCTGTAGGTGACGGTAGGAGCTGGGGAGATTAAGCAGTGTCCTGTGTCATGGGTGAGGTACTTGGTCAGGAATCCAAAAATGTTCTGCAATGTTACTTATGTCCCCAGGACCCTAAGTGTAAAAGTGAATATTCACCTACATTTTCAGCAAGTCAATAAGTGAATGAAGTACCAATTCTGTGTATACTTTGATGAAGAAATATTAAATATATGTGTCTGTGTTCATGAGGCAGTCGGGAGGCATGGTGGGTTCTAGCCTTGGCCCACCACCCCCGGCAGAACCTCACAACAAGCCAGACGACCCCCACCCACTCCATGGGTGCCGCCATTTTCCACATCCGGACTTCCCTCTCTTCAGAACTCCACCCAGCCGACCAGCTCATCACAGCCCGGATCATCGACACCCACCCTGCAGCCGTTTCTTCCTCAATCCGCCCAGGTATGCTGGTCCAGAGACTCAGACATGGGGCAGAGCGATTCCCTTGCTCTCCCTGTGCCCAGCCGCTCATGAGGCAGTCGGGAGGCATGGTGGGTTCCAGCCTTGGCCCACCACCCCGGCAGAACCTCACAACAAGCCAGACGCACCCCCACCCACTCCATGGGTGCCGCCATTTTCCACATCCGACTTCCCCTCTCTTCAGAACTCCTACCCAGCCGATCAGCTCATCACAGCCCGCGCTGCGGCCGCTTGCGGCCGCGGTTCATCAATAAATGCTTTATTTGGAGGTGTTTAAAGAATATGCCTCCCGCACGGCAAGCCTAGCAAGCTGCTCGTGTTGTATTTGACATGCCAAACGCCAGTAACAATTATATTAGGTCTTTCCCATGACCTAATATAATGGTTTGAGGCTCTTTATGTTCCTGTAGCAAGCCGATGCCCTTTGCTCTACTGGCATGAGACAGGACATATGGAGATATTACTGGTGCCTGCTCTAGCAAATAGATGATTAACGGGAAGATCGTGATCGTGATCGTGATTGTCTGTGTCTATGGGTGTATATGCAATCCAGGTTTCTGTAATCTGTGAATTTGCATCATTTCATCACACATTGCATGATTTGTTAGGAAATATACACACACAAGGGGCCGGAGTGATAGCCCAGCGGGTAGGGCGTTTGCCTTGCACGAGGCCGGCCTGTGCTGGCCCGGGTTTGATCCCCGGCATCCCATATGGTCCCCCAAGCACCGCCAGGAGTAATTCCTGAGTGCAGAGCCAGGAGTGACCCCTGAGCATTGCCGGGTGTGTCCCAAAAAGCAAAATAAATAAGTAAAATAAAATAAAATATTTAAAAAAAAAGAAATATACACACACGCATACACACACATGACCAGAATAACCGTAAGTGAATGAAAACAACAAAAGCACCACATCTATACAAAATCAGAAATATCATTGTCTGTTTTATGTATGTCATTATCACTGGTATAAAATGATACCTCACTGTCATCTTGATTTGGCTTTCCTGATATAAATGATAGTGAAGAATTTCCATATATTTACTGGCCATCTGTCTTCTTCAGGGATGTGTCTGCTCATCTATCCCAATTTTGCATGGGGTTGGTGGATTCTGTTGATCTTTTGGAGTGATTTATATTAACTCTTCATGTATGGTTATTAACTCTTTAAGTATTTATTAACTCTGATGTATTGTGTGCAAATATTTTCTCTTATCCAGTAATTTAATTTTAGCCCACGTTTCTTTTGCTATGCTTATACTTTTAATTTGGTGTAGTGCCATTTGTTTATTATTGTTTCTGCTATCTTTGCCAATGAAATCATATTGAAAACACATTTGGGGGCCAGATCTTGGAGTGTTCTGATATATTTTCTTCAGTAGAGTTTGGTTTAATATTGAGATTTTTGATTCACTTTGAATTGACTTCTGTGTAAGGTGTTACATATGAATCCAGTTTCTTTTTATATTGTTTTCATAGATGGCAATCCAGTTCACCCAACACATTTGTTGATGAAGTTATAGCTTTGTTGCACTTCATATAATCATTCTTTTGTTGTAAAATAGCTGTCCATAAGATCTGAGGGTTTATCTTCGGTTTTAAAATCCTAACCATTAGGTAGCCTTACTACAGCATCATGCTATTTTCCTTATTATAGTACAGATTCAGATTCAAGTCTGGTACTATGACATAACCTGATTTCTTATTTCTCAGAATGGCTTTAGCTGTGCAGATCTGTGATTATAAAAAGAAATTCCTGTGGCCAGAGAGATAGTACAGAGGATAAAACACTTGACTTTTATGTACCAACCAGTGATTTGATCCCTGGCATCCCTTATGATCCCACGAGCACCAGCAGGAGTGATTCCTGAGTGCAGAGAAAGGAGTAACCCCCTGAGCATCACTGGCCCAAAAAACCAAAAAAATGTGGCCCCCCCAAAAAATCAATTCATTTTCACTTCTGTGATAAAAGTATTGTCTTGTTCAGCCTCTACTAAAAACTGTATCATTAGTCATTGAAAGAAAACAAAGTAAAGCTTCCATAGAACCCAATGATTCCACTTCTTGGTGGTTACACCCTAAACCAAAAAATCATTCACTCAAAATATATATGCACCTCTATGCTCATTAAAACACCCAGGATTTGAAAACAACCTGCATGTTCAACAACAGATGAATAGATAATGAAGTTGTAGTATATATACATAATGTAGTAATATGAGACCAGAAACAATGATGAAAGCATGTGCTTTTCTACATGTTGAATGAAACTAGAGGATGCCATCGTAAGTAAAGTAAGTCAGAATACTAGGACAAAGAATTGAATGGTTCTCACTTAGCTGTGATTATATAGAATAACAAGGCATGGAAGTGGAAGGTATCAAAATGAGCAAATCTTTGGCCCTGATTACAGAAATGAAAATTCCAACATAGGAGAGACATAGAAGGGTGAGATAAGTTTTTGGCAATATAGGGGCAAAGTTCATGAGCCTTGAACACATCAGTGGTATAGTAACAATATAGTGATGTTTCATCTTTGAAGATGCCTTTAGCTTCAATGTCATGGAGGGTTTTTCCTATATTTTCTTCAATGTGCTTTATGGATTCAAGTCTGATATTGAGATCTTTAATCCACTTTGATCTGATTTTTGTGCATGGTGTTAGACACAGGTCCAAATTCATTCTTTTACATGTCGCTGCCCAGTTTTCCCAACACCACTTGTTGAAGAGGCTTTCCCTTACTCCATTTTAGACTCATTGCACCTTTATCAAAGATTAAATGATCATGTGTTTGAGGTTGGGTGTCAGGATACTCAATTCTATTCCATAGGTCCACAGGTCTATTTTTATTCCAATACCATGCTGTTTTAATTACTACTGCCTTGTAGTACAGTTTGAAGTTGGGTAAGGTGATGCCTCCCATCTTCTTTTTCCCGAGGAAAAAAGATAGCTTTAGCTATCCTTGGGGGTTTATCGCTCCATACAAATTTCAGGATTGTTTGGTCAATTTCTTTGAAGAATGTCATGGGTATCCTTATAGGGATTGCATTGAATCTGTACAGAGCTCTAGGGAGTATTACCATTTTGACAATGTTGATTCTCCCCATCCATGAGCAGGGAATATGTTTCCATTTCCTTGTGTTCTCTTTTATCTCTTGGAGCAGTGTCTTGTAGTTTTCTTTATACAGGTCCTTTACACACTTGGGTAAGTTGATTCCTAGGTATTTGATTTTCTGTGGCACAATTGTGAATGGAATTGTTTCCTTAATATCCCTTTCTTCTCTTTCGTTATTTGTATATAGGAAAGCCACCGACTTTTGCGTGTTGATTTTGTATCCTGCCACTCTACTATATGTGTCTATTGTTTCTAGGAGTTTTTTGGTAGAGAGTTTAGGGTTCTCTAGGTATAATATCATGTCATCTGCAAATAATGATAGCTTGACTTCTTCCTTGCCTATCTGGATGCCCTTGATGTCCTTTTCTTCTCTGATTGCTATGGCAAGTACTTCCAGTACTATATTGAATAAAAAGAGGTGAGAGTGGGCAACCTTGTCTTGTCCCTGATCTCAGGGGGAAGGCTTTCAACTTTTCCCCATTGAGAATGATGCTCGCTGTGGGCTTTTGGTAGATGGCTGTAACTATCTTGAGGAAAGTCCCTTCAATTCCCATTTTCTGGAGGGTTTTAATCATGAACGGGTGCTGGATCTTGTCAAATGCTTTCTCTGCGTCTATTGATAGGATCATATGGTTTTTATTTTTTCTCTTATTGATATGATGTATTATGTTGATTGACTTGCGAATGTTGAACCATCCTTGCATACCTGGGATGAATCCTACTTGGTCATGATGTATAATCTTCTTGATGAGTCTTTGGATTCTGTTGGCTAGTATTTTGTTGAAGATCTTAGCATCCGTGTTCATCAGGGATATTGGTCTGTAGTTTTCTTTCTTTTGTGTTGTCTCTCCCTGCTTTGGGTATCAGGGTGATATGTGCCTCGTAAAAGCTGTTTGGGAGTGTTTCTGTTTCTTCTATTTCCTGGAAGAGCTTGAACAGAACAGGCAGTAGGTCCTCCTTAAAGGTTTGGTAGAATTCACTAGGGAATCCGTCTGGACCTGGGCTTATCTACATAGATCAAAACCATTAGTGTCAACTCTACTGTAAGAATGGGACTCAGACCACAACAAATGAACCTAAAATGTGTCTATTAAGGAGGTGAGCAACTGGTGAAGGGAGCCTGAGGACATTGGAGAGAAGCTGGCACTTGTGGTAGAACTGGACTTGCAAAATTGTGTGCCTGAAACTCTGTTATTGTCAGCTTTGTAAATCCTGGTACTTAATATAAACTTTCTTCAAGAAATATTTTTTAGTGATTATTCTCGTTATTCTTTTTCAAAATATTTTATTATACCACCATGAGATATACAATTACAAAGATATACAATTAAAAAGTTCATATTTGGGTTTTGGTCATACAGTGTTCCAGCACCCATCCCTCCACCAGTGCCCACCTCCCACCACCAACGTCCCGGTTCCCTTCCCCTCCCCAGCCCGCCTCCATGGCAGGTTCTTTATTTCTTTCCATTTCTCTATCAAGAAATATTTTAAGCTTTAGCCTTTGTGTGGATAAGTTCTCAGGTTTGAGTCATATAAGAAACACAGAGCAGTCAAATGAAGTTAACTGTATGAGGACAAAATCAAAATATCCTAGAATTTTGCCCTTTCACTCCCCCAACCCACCAAAGGAAATGCAATCAGAGGATAGAAAAGGTGTAAGATCAGAACAAGCTGAGTCTGAGTGGATGATTGAATATCTGATTAATCTAGGAGGACTCTGTTTTTCTATATGAATTAAGGATCGCCTTTGGAAAGAAAACAAATTTCTGGTTACGTAGAGTTTTCTTCTATGATCAGCACTATAATCCAGGTCAATTAAAGGAAATTGGTAGCAGTGTTTCCATGGTGGAAACAAAAGCAGGTTTTCATTCAACATGTGCACTAGGTTAAGTAATGGACTGTTGGCTTCTTGGGACAGGATGTACCACTGGATATGTGCGGTTCATTATTGAGGGAGCTGGAAGTATCCACCAGGGTTACAGTCAACAGTTATTAAATTCATTTCCTACTTATGATCTCTAAGGTTCATCACAGGCTTCCTTCGAGGTGACCTGATTCTTCCATCCTGAATGTATAGTGTGACTTGCAAGGCTTCCCTCAGTAGAGTAACAGCACACTCTTTTCATTACTGTCTTCTCCTCTAGGGCTGGGTATTTTCCCCAGCTGGCTCTTATGTGGCTCTTGAGAAATCGAATCTTATCTTGACTCTGAATATCACTCTGCTGCTTTAGTGTGTTATTGTTATTATTTTAATATTTATGGATGTGACATCATAATCATTGTGTACCTGTTGGCAACTTCCTTAACCTCATTTTGACAGCCTGAACCCACAGGGCTACAGATGAATTGTGAAAAAAAAGGTGCAGTTTTCAGAGAGCACTTTGGTGAGATATCGTTAGCAAGTTGCTAATTCGCAAGTTTTCTCTGCATCATTTTGGTGGTTTCAGTCTTGCTATCAGCTCTTATGAACCATGAATTATACCCATGCCCTTAAAATATGCCATGAAATAACATTTCATGTAATTTACATGTAACTGTTTCACTGTGGACTTAGTATTTGGTAAAATCTCAGACTTTTCTTGAGCATTATCTTAGAATCTAGTTCATGAAAAAGCTCTGTCACCATTACTGAAAATTTTGTGGCAAACTTAATGAGATCTCATGATAATTTTGGTATTACACTTATTAGAATTCCCTGTAGTATAATTAGGCCCCACAGCTCTCCTTTTTAGCGAGAGGAGGAAAATTTGAACTGTAACATCAACAGCTGAAAAATACTTTATGAAAATGCTAAGATGGTTTTCAAAGCCAAAACAGATATAGGTGATGATTATTATTAAGCAAATTATAAATTGCCACATGCACCTGCATAGCTCCACGTATGAGACCTGGGCCCTACAAAAGCAGGATGACAATTCTATTCGGGTCTCCCAAAGATGAATCAAAAGAGCTATGCTTGGAATATCATGCCTCACTCAAGTGAAAGAAAGAACTGAGCTCCGACCTCCATTGCTGCTCCAGAGTCAGGGACACTGTCTCATTTGCCAAGGCATCAAAAATCAGATGGGCTGGACATGTAATGAGATTTGGAGATGGCCACTGGACTAGAGCTGTTATCGACCGGACTCCACGGGATGTCAAAAGATCACGTGGCCTTCCAACTACAAGATGGTCAGACTTCTTCGCCAAGACCCTGAACAAATGGTTTGAGGCTCTTCATATTCCTGAAGCAACCAGATGCTATTTGGCTACACTGGCACGTGATAGGGTAAAATGGAAATGTTATTGGCGCATGTTCGAAGCAAATCGATGAATAACGGAATGTCAAGTGATCAAGTGATCAAGTGACCTACATAGCAAAATGGGAACTTGCCAAAACACAGAGACACAGGTTGGTGAACTTTTCATTTACTTACCAAACTCTCTCTCTCCTTATCCTCCTTCTTCCTCCCATCTCTTTAACTAAGCGATCCAAGTCACCCTAGGAATTCTGAGTTCTGTTTGGTTTGTTCCTCCAACTATGATTTCCTTTGATACTGGGTGTTATGCTTTATCTCCACCCTAATTATTTTCCATACTGTTCAAAATCTCAAAGATTCTAGATACCACTAAAGGGAGTGCTGGGGCGGCAGTATGGATAGGCTTACCTATTGCGAATTCCAACCCACTAAAAAACGAATTCATGCTCTATCATTACAGAAGAAATACATGACCCACACAGAGCTAGCGTGTGTCTTACCACGGATCTTGTGAGTTTCCTGTGCCTAGAAATGTATAGAGGATATAGTTTAAAAGATTCTTTTCACCAATTTCACCACCATTGTTGTGATGATGGACCTTCCCTCCATCACTGTGCTCAGCTTCTGACCCATCCCCCAAGGCCTGTACCCTTAGAGGGCACAAGATATTTTATATTGCTTGTTATAAATAAATGACTGACGGAATTATTGCAAAATACTTAAGCTAAAGTATTTGTTAATTTGTATCTCACCTGGGGTCTTTAAGTCATTCCGAGGATTTACTAAGTTGTCTGTTGTTAGTTGAGCTTTCTGTGCTCTCAATTTCTTTTTTGTTTATTGAGTTTACTTGGCTTGTTTGCTACTTTCCCACCTAATTTGATGTGCTCCTACTGGGATGTCAGTATTGTGGAATTTGGAGGTGGTGTGCTCCAACAGCTCCAGGATCAGCAGAGCTGGGCCACTGCGTTTCCTGGCAGCAGCTGTGGGATGTGGCTGTCAGGATTTGGTATAATTTTTAACTGAAATCATTCTGGAGAAACAGTCTTTTCCTGCTTACTGAAAATGGGACCTTTATATTTGGTATGATCATATAGGTTAATTATGGCTTTGGAAAACTAAATAAATTTTCCACTGAATTAATGATAGGGTTCCGGTCGTTCTGATACTAGGTTATATGGCAGATCTATGTTAATTTTCAAACAAACCACCAAATTGTAACTGTTTTCTGGAGTGTCTATATCAACTTGCATCCCTCACAGGCACTTAGGGATGATTCCATTCCTTCAATTTTTCTACATTTTTATCAACATTTGGTTTGGCCAACTCGTTTTTATTTTAGCTATTTTCACAGGTGTACAATATTGTGGCATTGATTTCCATTTCCCTAGTGGCTAATAATACGAAACACCTTTATTTTGTATGTGATGCATGTCCCTACGTACCCATTAAGTAAAATGTTGGTTCACGTATTTTGCCCATTTTCTAGTTGAATATTTGTTTTAGTTTATTGCTTTTAAAATTAAGGACTTTTCTATTGCAGATCTAATTCCTGGTCACATAGACTGCAAATATATTTTTACCTGAATGTAGGCTGTCATTTTTCTCCTTTAACTATGTTTTTACAAAGCAAAAGTTAAATTTCTCATGTTGCTAACCTGGATTTAATCCTGATATCACATACGGTTCGGAGTCCTTCCAGGTATAATACCTGAACAAAGAGTCAAGACTAAGTCCTCAGCACATGAAAAGGTGTCAAAACAAACAAAATTTTTAATTTCTGAAAATTATTTTAATAGCCATGCATTTAAATACCTGTCAGAGGAAAATCACTCGTGTTTATTACCAAAAATCAGTATCAAAATGCAAACTAAACTCCAGAGTCTACAAATCCATAGACCCATAGTTGTTTGGTATGATGTTAATAACAGTAGATGAAAGACAAGGTATTTGAGGACCATTTGCAATAAGTTATTCTCAAGGAATTCATTTGTTAGTTCAGTAATTATCAGGTCTTAAGTGTTCAGCCTTCTGTTAGTGACCCTACGGTTATAAATCACAAGAACATACAGCTAGATGTGTCCAGGGGTAAAACTATGAGTTGAAAATACACCTAGCCTATCAACCATAACCTCCTATTTCTCATATATTTCTTTCTTCCTATTATAAAAATTTGAAAAGCATAAGTTGAACTGTCCAACATTAAGAACCTTCTCTATAAATATGACTGAGCTAAGAGTTTTAAAGTTAGAGTTTTGTACAATAAGAACTTTGAGCAGTAAAACTGAAATTCCTATCAGGAAATCCTGAGTAGTAAGTTGAAGAATGACTGGGGTGTACTCCATAGGGACAGGAGGAGAGAGAGTGAAGTGGAAGAATGCACTTGAGAAGGATGTGTGTTGCGTGTGTGCGCAAATGTGTGTATGTTTTACTTGCACCAGTGTAAGACTTCTAACACTTTGGAGAGCTAATTGGGCTTGGGATTCTGGATCTACAAAAAGATTGTGCCATACATGAAGGGGAGCATCACAAAGAATCTTTCAATAATCTAGTAGGCAAATAAAATAAGGTCAGTTACTTACACTGGAGTAAATCTCACTCCAGTGTAAGACTCTGGAGTTTAGTTTGCATTTCGATACACACAGCGGGAAGACCCCACACCAGGGGGAACATGAGGGCATAGGAATGTAAAGACGGGAAGCTAGAAAGCCCGTAGGTGATAGGAAGGACGGTGCCAGAAGAGGATAAAGCTTGGTCTTTATTCAAAAACCTCGGTAAGTTTTATGAGGGGGAACTGAGCTCACGTGGCCAAACTTGCCCTCTAAAAGCACCCGCTATGTGCTGTCTCCCTCGAGGAATGGAGGGGGCGGCGAGAGGGGAGGGCACACATCATCATGCTGGCAAAGATGTTCTCAGGTTTGCAAAGGATTCCTAGTCAGGCTTGGACAGGGCTAGAGAAGGGAAGGATTGGACTCATTTGTCTGTATTCTTGAGTGCACCATCTTTGGAACATTGCTAAAGGAACATAATAGGGTCTGTTAAAAGTGTTTGCTTTGGGAATTAGTAGTCCGATTCCCTACCTATCTTTGGCACTGAATCTAGATAACAGGGGACTTTGTCTTGCCACTGAGAATTGAACTGGTCTATTATTCCCCTCAGTTTCGTGATGTTTCTCTTCATTTACAGCACAACCTTTTTGTAGATCTAGAGTTCCAAGCTCAATGGTCCTGATTAGTTTTCCTAAGACCTAGCATAAAAAATTGCAAGAGGTGGTTCTGGGGACACACATGGCAGTGCTTAGGGGTCACTCCATGCAGAGCTGGGGGCCAGATACAATGCTGGCCATTTAATCAGCATTGGTTACAGGCAACACAACCGGCTTTACTGCATCTCTGGCCCAGTAGTATATTTAATATTTGGTTTGTTTTAAAAGGAGAAAAAGTAAAATTGAAGGAAGTAAGAATATGAAGGGCTAGAGGAAACTATGAACAGTGGCTGTGACTTTCAGGATGAGAACTCTCAGGTGTATGTGACAGTGGTGTCAGGCATCCATTTTCAGTTGGCATTTATCATGGATGGAGGCTCCCACGTGTGGACAGCTCACTTTCTCCAGCCAGATTGAGAACAGAGCTGCTGCTGCTGTGTGTGTGTGTGTGTGTGTGTGTGTGTGTGTGTATGTGTGTTAGAGAGGGGGTGGGGAAGAGACTAGCAACCCAAATGGTCAAGTTGGGGCCACCTAAGGGCGAGTCTTGGGAATTGGAAGAGACTGATGATAAAATAGCAGCACTTTTGTTGCAGAGCTTTGGAAATATCATACAGGAGTGAATGTGTTCACTTCTCCAATGTGAACTAAGGATACAATTCAATGCTAAATTCAGCGTCGTGCTTCCAATCTACTTGAGACATTTGCTGTCTGTGTCTGCTTGTAATCAGCAGATCATAGTTTTCTTTGACTTTAATAAAGACCTTCAAGAAAAGATCTTGGATGGTAACTAGATCTTAGTAAGCATTTAGATATTCTCATTTTAAATGATTCAAAAGCATATAGGCTGACTTTCTGCAAATAATCAGCAATTGAAAAAAGAAAAATATGTAATGAACAAGAATGTATTGTTCTTATCAAAATTTTGATAAGAAGGTTTAATACTGGATGTGATTTTATGCCTCAAATTAAAAAGAAAAGAATCTTTCAATAATCTAGGAAGCAAATAATATCCAATTGCTTAAATATATGTGTATTAAAAAGGTATATTTTGTCCTAATAATAATTCTATTCTATTAGTTTAGGTTGTTAAATGTGTTCAGTGCATTTGCTTCGCCACAGAAATCTAGAGTTCACTTGAGTAGTTCAGAAGGATTTGTTTTTATACTGATAATGGTTAGGAAGGGTTTTATTTTAATTTCATTTTACTTTCTGCCTTACTATTCACGTTTTGATTCTAGCATATGGGAAAGATTGGCAGTGCTGGTAGCCTGGGCTTTGGGGGGCAGTCAGGGCAGCTGGCATCCCAAGAAGAAAATTCTGAAATACTCAGGACAGCATTTAAGAAGCAATTGCAATTGTAAATGGCTGTCTCAGATGGTGTTAATGCATATTTTACTCTATGAAAATGACCTCTTCTTTTTATGCATGGAAAATTCAGGATGGTGTTTGCTTTCCCCCTTAGATAACCATGTACTGTACACTTCCTCTTTGTATTCTGTTAAGACTGGGTCCATTGAAAATAGTCCCTAAAACTATTCATATCTACTATTGGCCTAATAGTATTTTATATTCCCTGTTGAAGTATGGTTGGATTAGATCCACTCTCTTGTTCTATGTAATAAAGGAAAAGAATAATAATAGAAGTTAAGAAAATCACAGGAATTAGAAGAATGAACCAATTATACTTTTCTCCTCCATCTCAGTCAGATCATATAGGATTTATAAATGTGACTTTATCATTTAAATTCAGAGTGCCTTTCTCAAATACTTTAAGCTTCCAGATTCTAATCTACTTTGTAAAAGGTCATTGGTTTTGAAGATACCTTCTGAGAGCACAGGATCCTATATCCTGGTTTCATCTCAACGCAGTTGGGTTATAGTATTCAAAAGAAAGAGGCAAATAAGATAATTTATCAATTGTTTGTGAAAGAACTTCAAGATAAAAGTTGTTGAGCATAAATATCTACGTGCATTTGAAATTCTCTTCTTAGACACTGGCAATAATCCTGACCCCCCCACCCCATTGAGAATGTGGAATGTCAGTACACAAGATGAGGAGTGAAGAAGGGTGAAGAGTTCATGAAAGTAGATGTACAGAGTGGAAGGGTCCAGTCACTGGGTGACTGGACAGAGAGAAATCTACGAGCATAGTCCTGTTCAAGGCGTTAAGGGATACTTTGATGATAGGACTCAACTTCATAAAGCTCCATAGGAACTTTGCTCAATAGGCCAGTTAGTAGTAGAAATTGCCTTAAGACATCTGAGTTCCCTGACAACAGGGGAGACTAAGAGGATCCCCCAAATAGTAAAGGTCAATGATTAAATGTCAAGGGTCAGTTGCATGTACTTACTCTAATGAGCCGCAAAACTAGAGCAGAAACTGGAGACTTGAGAAGCTGATAACTCTGGAGATTGTTACTAGATCATGAACTCTGTGGGGGCCAGGATAGATGGGAAAAGAGCAAAAGTATTGCTCAGTTCTTTCAATGAAATAAATCCAGACTAGCTCATCAATGGGCTACACAAGTTTCCCAATAGAATGTGAAGATGCCTTATACTTTTTTGAAGGTGCTGAGGCAGTTGGCTAATTTATGTCTCTCTAACTCTAATCAGACAGATTCCCAGGGTAGGAGGGGAGCACAGCAAGACTGACAAGAATACGTGATAACAAAACCACTAATACATCTGTAAAGAAGACAATAGGCTTGGCTTAAAAAAATTTTACTGTAAAGAAAGTGAAATATCTAAATATTTTGCGACACAGGAGGTAAAGAAAAGAAATAATGAAGGTCCAAAATTTCCACAGGGATATAGACTGTTTCTGCACATGCCACTAATCCACACCCAATGATTATTTCTGTGAGCCCCAAATATAATTGAATATGATTGTAAGAATACCGCCTTACTGGTGCCTAGGCCTATGAATAAACTCTCTCATGACCAGAGAGAGTGTCAAAAATAGCTTCTTGTACTCATCTTTTTTTTCCAGGCACTGAATTCTCATTCTCCCAGCTTTGGGGAATGTTGAATATTTAATATTGCAAAGCTAAGCTTCTGTTGCTTGAATGAGGATATTGTTTGTCCTTCTCAGGCGAGTCTGAGTCTAGCGGTTGATGTGAAAGAGGGAAATTCAAGTTTCTTCCCTCAGTTTCTTCTTTTGGACTTTGGGCCTCACTCTGCAGTGCTCAGGACTTACTCCACTCTGGGCACTCAGGGATTACTTTTGGCAGGCCTCATGGGACCCTATGGTGTGCTGGGAATAGAATCTAGATTGGCAGCATGCAAAGCAAATGCCCTTATGTGGAGTACCGCCACTCCGGCCCCCACTTTCCCCAACTTGTAACAATCCTGCTGTCAACAGTTATGGCTCTAACGCCTCCCCATAAGATGGAGACGTTAAAGGAGTCCATCTCCTTTGTCTGCCAAGTTCTGCATATTTTACACAGAGCTGAGAACACCAATGGAACTCCTCAGGAATATTTATCATGCTGTTTCAGTCCTCTCAGAATTATGTCCCAGGAATATCACCAGCACTACCATTCATTTCCTTTTCAAAATGAAGAATTGTGGGACTTCTCTAGCAAAACAGAATCATCAATTTGCTGTGACCATTTTATCTGAAGTATTAGGTATACTTCATGATCATTTATTGGTGACCTACTTCAGATAAAAATTGCTTTGATTTTGTGAATGAGAATATGGAAATAAGTGCATGTGATAATTTTTTGTAGTCGTTGTTTGGGCCCAGACTAGAATTCTTGTTTAGATTTTAACATCAAAAGACAAAAGGAATTCAGGTGTTTTTTTCCTGGAGTGAAGATTTGCACTGCATTCCACTGTTGGAGAGTTCAGATCCTATCCTTCCAGTCACACCGCTGACTAGAAACGAGCCCCCTTAGTCTCTTATGTGAATAAGAGAAATGCAAAATGTTGCAAAATACATTTTGCAAAATATATTATGCAAAATGTTGAGAGTTGTTGTTAAATTTGAAATAAATGGTTTCTGTCTTCTGTAAAATAATTGAAGAAAATTACTAGTCTTATAATAGTAAATCAGGGACAATTTCACATCTCATTTTGATATTTTAAAACTTACTTTTACTTCAGGGCCAGAGCAACAATACAGTCGTAGTGCTTTTGTCTTGCACCTGCCACTCCAGGTTTGAGCCTGGTCATCCCATATAGTTCCCTTTAGCACTGCTTGGAATAATTCCAAAGTGCAGAGCCAAGAGTAACCACTGAGTATTGCTGGGTGTGGTGCAAACAATAAAAAAAAAACTTCTATTTCAGTCTTCTGGTCAAGATTGATTTATTTATTGCTTTTATAAGATATTTCAAGAACTATATGTAGGATATAAAGCCCTCAGATAAATAGGAAATTTTTTATATTTATCTAATCCACTATGTGTTCTTATTATGCTTGGTTTATCCATATGTGTTGCTATATTTAATCACTTTAACCACCATATAATTATTAATCACATTATGTAAAAAGTTGAGTGATAAATTGACTAAAGTCAGACTGCTCATAAGCTGAATAATCAAAGTTAGAATGTAGATTCTAAATTCAAGTTCAAAACTTTTCCCAAAGCTTAATTTACTCTATTTGACTCTAGGTGCTTATGACTAATGCTGACTTATTCATGGTGATATTTTAATGTCTTAAAAATTGTGTCATGATTATCTGCATCTTTCTGATTTTGCAATCAATAAGAAATATGATCACATTGGTTTTATTTCACTTTTATTAAGCTACATAGAATATTTTGGGGTGACTGAGAACAGAAATATCAACTTTTGGGGCTGGAGAGATAGCAGAGGAACTGAGGTGTTTGCCTTGCATGGGACCAATCCCGAGTTCAATCTCCAGTGTATAGTCCCTTAAGCTCTCTCAAGTGTCACTCCTGAGAACAGAGCCAGGAGTAGTCCCTGTAAACCACTGTGTGTGGCCCCCAACATATACACACATACAAATAACTCTCACCACCTTTGCCTCTGAAAAAGGTTATAAGTATATGATGGGCCCTTTTAAATTAACTGGTATGAACTTGGAAAATATTTTCTCATATATACAATGAGATTTTGTTTTTAAATGCAGTTATTATAGCTTACATATTTATATTTATATATGTGACTGAGTTTGTGCTTGTGTGTGATTAATTTGTATGACATATTATTGCCTCCTAAAAATGAATTATCAGACCAGTAGAGTAGTTTGGAAAATTTCATGTATTTCCCACCTCACCAATGTTTCAAAAATAGTGATGAGTTATGCATTTTCCTAAATTGATATGACTCTACTAGACAATGATGATACCAGAGGATTACACATGAATCCTGTTTATGCCCTAACATATGGTTAATCTTATTTAACCTTACAATTTCAGTGGAAAGCCTTTTCTTTAGTAACTAAAGCAAACATTGCACATTATTTCCAATAAAAGCCCTGGTGTCCTGTAGCTAAACTACTGAAGTGATAAGAATTCATTCTGTGTGCTTATAATAATTTCCAAAGAGTTCTGTTTCATTCAATGTCTTGAATGTTTAATATGACTAATTACTTCTTGTTCTGGAAATGAGCATACTCTTTGATAAATTGTTCAAGAGTCCAGGCATATAAATGAGAAAGATTTACATTTCTGACACTGTGTGCAGCATATGAGTTAAACGAAGGGAGCCTCAGTATCATATCAAATGGGTTCTTCAATGGGATACGTTTCCAGAACGTTTGCTGAAAATTGCTGAAATTAACATAGACTTTGGAAACTTAAGCTCTTCACATTTCTAGAATATTTTTAAAGGCTGGAAGCCATTGAGTCAACTTTAACTGTTGACAGGGGAAAAGTCATAAAAATTGCATTTATAGACAACATACATAACCACACAGAGAGCAAGTAAGTATTCTGTGGTTTCTGGAAACATACAAAAAAAAAACTAAGCTCATAGCCAGAAATACCTGTAGATGATGACGATGATGGTGTGTGTGTATGTGTGTGTGTGTATGTGTGTGTGTTTTGGGGGAGGGAGATAAAGAAACAATGACACCAATAGGCTTTTTCAGCCATATCACCTGATTATATGATTCACAGAGATAGGAAGATCCGTCTTTATAGATTAGCTTTGGTTTATCAATTCAAGCAGATGTTATCATCTGTATAGAAACCAGTACAACATACATTCATAAAAGCCAGATGGATTACACTGCTTATAGAGAGTTTAGTGCCTGTCTATAAAGGCCAGATGGGTGCCGGTTCACAAAAAAGGTTTATATTGGCCAACAATGGCTTCGCTCCAGGAGTGTAATGAAATGCTCTCAATTCTCCAGCGAATTTCTCCATATTCGACCTTACATTCATATAATCAGACTAACTATTGATGTAATCAGAGATACACCCTATACACAAAGAAGGCTGCACTGTTATTTTATAAACAAGATAAGCACTAAGGAAGCATTTGAGGCAAAGAAGCTAAACCATCAGCTTTAAGGTGGTTTATGCTATTTTTTTCCTCATTCATATAATAAAGTCTATAAATACCTCAAAATGAACAAAACCCAAATCTGTTCTCTTCACCTGCATTAATTCAGAGAGCTCCAAAATGTTGTGATAAGTGAAAATCAAAGCAATACTGATTGAAGCCTAAGTGGATATTCGATCTCTCTGGTTTCCTCACACACCATTTATTTTTTGTAACTTTCTCTTGGCTGACTTGGTGACTGAATTGGTCATGCTTGGTTTCCTAAACTTTTAGTCTCATAAATACTTTGCTTGTGGCACAATGTTATGATTACTTACAAATCATAGAGTTACAACAGATTCATTAAAGTCAAGAGAGCCATCTCAAGACTCTGGAAATATTAGAATTTATGAATATTGTAATAGCAAATTATTTCCCCCATAAGACTTTGCATTCTATGACCCATAATTTTCTTAGCTTGTTGTACATTCTCTTTCATTTATGCCTCTAGCAATAGCAATTCATTTATGTGAGGACTATTGTTTTCAAAGGCAACAAAATCTGAAATACCTCGTAATATTTTACAGTGTATATGGGAACATGTAGAGATCTTAGTTGGCAGTGGGTGATGTGGTCAGCTTCAGTGCTGAATTATGCTCAACTCTTCCAGTGAACTCACTGTCGTTGAGCTCATGGATGTAGAAATAGGTGAACACTAGCAGTTGATCATGTGGTCACACTCAACACACCTATGTATAATGCATTTTTTTTTTGCTTTTTGGGTCATACCTGGCAATGCTCAGGGTTCACTCCTGGCTCGCACTCAGGAATTACTCCTGGCAGTGCTGCTCAGGAGACCATATGGGATGCCAGGATCGAACCCAGGTCCGCCCAGGCAAGGCAAATGCCCTACCAACTGGACTATCACTCCAGCCCCTATAATGCAATTTTTAAGGTTTTGGAGATAGGTATTTCATGTGATTGAGGAGGGAACACAAGCTATTATAGAAAGTAAAAATATAAATCTCTTCCATCTTTGGGAGTTTTGTTATGACTGAGTTTCTTCAGGTATTTCACAAGAGTGTCATTCAACAGAAAGTTTGAGAAACTCTAAGTTGAAACAACAAATAGGATATCCCTTCTTTACATTTCAGGTGTTCTTGGGGTCAGGAACTCATAGTGGACAGTACTTTGATATTTTAGTGAAAAATTCTGAGGAAGGGAAACATTCACATACAATAAATCTATGCTGCTTATGGGCCAGTAAAGTCACCGAAGATATGGTGAGTCAATATATCTGAAGTGTGTGCTGGCATGTACATTTCATTTGATCATTTTTCTAGTTATGAATTTTCTTTGCAGGTGGTACTTTGGTGATGGGTATTGTTTGGTAGCATGTGTTTTTAAGAGATATGAAATTGCACCTTAAAACATACAGTCATAAAGCAATGATATTGCAGTAAAATATAATTAACAATAAAAGTTTTAAACTAGAAAAACAGTATCATGTTGTTACTGAAGAATAAGTATGTCTCACTAGTGTCATTTGGTCAGAAAACAGTGTCATATACCATGTCAGTAATACTTCTGTATTCTTGATCTACTGATTTAGGGGTTCGAAGAGGAAAGGGTACTCTGTAGTGAAGTTGTACCACTGGCAAGATATAACTTGTCTGAGATTAAAAAAAATGTAAAAAATTTGGTCTTTACTGAAAATATCAGGACCTGATTGCCAGTATTTTAGAAGTGTAATTTCCTTAAAGATCTTAGCAAAGTTTGCAACTGAGTCTTGTAAAATATAAATTGCCACAGCCTGCCATGGCTAATTTTCAAATAAAATGAATCAGCATTATGGACAAAAATAAAATGTTTTCTATGTATCTAACATCTTTTATCAAGTTTTATTACTAATTCTGCAAGTATCTGTAGTCATTATAATTTAGTTGTTTGAGGAAATTTATAAGTAGTATTAAGTACCTAATTGAAATTATAGAACATTTTCTGCTACAAAAATACTGATTTTATTTATCTATTGCTTTTTGGTCACACCCAGAAATGCTTAGGGGTTCTCCCTGCTCTTCACTCAGGAATTACTCCCTGGCAGTTGTGGGAGACCATATGGGATTCCAGGGATCAAATCTGGGTCAGCTGCGTGCAAGGTAAACACCCAACCTGCTGTACTATCGCTCTGGCCCCAATACTGATTGTAATAAGTGTACTAATTCTAAAACTTATAAAAGATTTGCATACACTGAAAAAGTATTCAACAGTATGTAAACAAGAAAATTTAAAATAAGGTGTATGAGGAATTGTAATGCAAGTATTCATTTGCTTTATTTAGCCTCATGATGATAATCTATGGTTATACTTATCTTATTCAAATACCTGGGTATGAATGATACTATCTTAATCATCTTTTAAAAGATGATCCCATGGGCTGGAGAGATAGCACAATGGGCAAAGTGTCTGTCTTCCCTGCAGCCTTCCTGGGTTTTCTCTCCAGCATCTCTTACATTCCGCTGAACCACCAGGTTTGATCCCTGAGCACAGAGCTGGGAGCAAGTCCTAAAAACAGCCATGTGTGGCCCAAAAAACAAAACAAAAAAGCAAATAAAACATAAAATGAATTCAGAACTCAAAGAAATGTAGAAATCTCTACAACAGACAATTGATGTTATAGCTGATGTCTATGGATTTATATTCCTTTTTAATTTATTTATTAATTTTTGTCATTATTTTTGGTTTGGGGCCTAATTCTAGCTAGAATTAGGTAGTGAGGAGATAGGTAGTGAGGAGAGAATGACTGATAAGTAGTGAGGAGAGAGTGACTCCCGAAGAAGGGTCGAACCTGGCCTTCTACATACAGTGTATCGGAGCCCATTGCAATCAATGTATACTGTCCATAAACACAAGTAATGTCAATTTTATTATTTCTTAATACATGTCTTATTTGATTTTTACTTAATTTTAATCCCATAGTCATCACAACAACATTAACTGACTTTCAGTTTTCAAACCAGTTTGGCTCCAAATGTGTTCTACATATCCATACATTACCTAATGTTTTAACTAATTATTGCTGGTTTGTTTTTGTACCAAAGCAAATGTCTAGAATTGGTAGTAATACCAAAGGAATGTTTTAATTTATTAATTAGAATGTTTATGACTTCTTCAAGTTAGTCCTTGAGTGCAATCTAAGGCAGTGATCTGTGTGTGCATTAGCTTCGATTTTCAAAGGTAGAGATGCTAGGGATATTTAAACAGGATATATAAATGAAAGAGAAAGTTCTCTAGCCAAATCAAAGCATTTTAGTACTTTATTGAAGCTTAGGTTTTATTTCATTTCCCAAACTTGCAAATGAATTTTCCCAGGCATGAAAGGTGGGACAAAAGAAGAGCCAGAAGGAGGGAGCTTCTTTAGAGAGGGCCAGTCTGACTCCTGAGGACCGTCACTGCTCCACTTCAGCCTTCACAGAGCTGATCATCATGTTATGATCATCAGCTATGATCACATAGCTGCTGGTAACTAAAATTGAGACAATAGCAAGGAACATGGAGTTTTTCTTATGTTTGCATGACAGATCATTCATTTTGGTTTATGAGACTAGAAGAGAACTTGAGAGCGGGAAGGAAGCAATTCCTTTCCATCATGGTCTGCCAGGAGGATGTCTCAAGATGAAAAGGGATGGAGAAGTCCCAGATAGCACTGGAACATTGCAGAGTAAACTTAGCTAATAGTTCCTGATAGGATCCATAATTCATTCTCTAAAAGACTAGGTCCCCTGGGATGAACCCAGAGCCATGGCAGAGCCTGGCAAACTACCTGTGGTGTATTATGATATGCCAAAAACAGTAACAATAATGGACCTCATTCCCAACGAATGGAGACGTTATTGGCGCCCGCTTGAGCAAATTGATGAACAATGGGAAGACAAGTGACAAGACAAGTGATGACCAGATCTGATTTAGAAACCTAGTTTCTAATCTCTGGGTCAATGTTGAATGTGGAAGTCATGAACTGTGTTTTAAAATAAAATTATGATTCATTAGCAATAGAATTTTGAATATTTTATTTTTTGGGGCCATACCATGCAATGTGCAGGTACTACTCCTGGTTCTGTGCTCAGGAATCATCCTGTTGGTGCTTGCGGGATCATAGGGGTGCTGGGGATCAAGCCTAGGTCTAGTGCATGCAAGGCAAATACTCTACCTACTGTATTATCACGTCAGCCCAAGAAGCTTGATTTTTATTTCTTTTTATTTATTTGTTTGTTTGTTTTTGCTTTTTGGGTTACACCTGGCAATGCTCATGGGTTACTCCTGGGTCTGCACTCAGGAATTACTCCAGGCGGTGCTCAGGGGACCATATGGGATGCTGAGGATCGAACCCTCGTCGGCCACGTGCAAGGCAAACGCCCTACCCGCTCTGCTATTGCTCTCTCCCAAATATCCTGGATCAGATAAAAACATATCTCAGGCAAAAGAGGTATATTGTGAGTTTAAGAAATCCTAGTCCTAATGATTTTTTCCTGAGTCCAGCAAGGAGATGAGAGATGTGGGCTAAATTTCTGGTGCATTGATAACAGTAGTTACTTCCATCTTTGGTGTGGAGTAGACCACTGTCTTAGGTGGAACTTATATTGGTGTTACCTTCTCTTTGGCTTCTTCAAGGGCAGCTCCTTAGTAAGCACAGTGTGAAAAAGACAAAGTTACAACATGTGCAGTTGAAGCCTTCTTGGCTATAGAACAGCTTTCTAGATTATGTGCCCTATTTCTTATCCATCTCAGGATCTAAGGCTTTTCTTTTCTCTGAAAATGAGTGCTTTGTTGGAAGCTTAAAGGATTTTGTAAATTAAATCTTTAGTATTGATAGGCAAAAACATAGCAGATAAGAACAGAGAATCTGAGGGGGTGGCTAGATTTAGTTATTGGGTAATCAAAACACAGAGGAGTTGAGTTGACATTAAACCTTGATGGATGGCAGGTTGCTCATTAAATATGGCCTTGAGAAACACCAGTGACTGCCAGGGTTCTACCAGCTGTAATGATACTACAACTAAGAGGAAGCCTGGTTTACAAATACCAGTCCTGCCCCCCAACACAAACAATGTGAGTAACATTGGTCTGAAATTTCCAAACATCCTACCCAGAGAGTTTATAAGTGGCTTTTAAAACTAGTTCAAATTAACATAGAACAACTAAAAATGGTTCTTTTCCTTTGTATTGATTCCTATAACTTATGAAAGAGCAAATATATCTAGGAAGGAGGAAATTCATGAGTCTGTGTTAGACCACTAGCTCTTTTTATCCCTGATTCTGTAGAAAATGGAGCCTGTGACAGAGCCTATGTTTTCAGGCTTTATTGATAGATGCAATCACAGGGCAGCAAGTTTGAGGCAAAAAGGAAAGCAAGGCAGGGAAGGAGGGAATGCAAACACAAAGATTTATAGCCAAGCTGGCCAGAGCTTTATAAGAAAAAAAACTGATTGCTTGTTTCTTCACAGTGTTTTCCAAAGGCACTACCTGAATGCAAACCTTTTAGGGCAGAAGTCCACAGAACTTTTTTTCTGTAAAGGGCCAAATAGTATATATTTAGACTTTGGAGGGTATGTGATTTCTGTAGCAATTAGTCAACTCTGTTGCTGAAATATGAAGGTTGTCATCGACAGTAGGTAAATGAGTGGCACAGCTCTGTTCCAATCAAACACTGTTGACAAAAGTAGGTGGTAAGCCAGGTTGGCCTTTGGACTAGTTCGAGAATCCCTTCTTTAGAGAGAAGAGGAAAGAATGAAATGCCCTTTCTTTCCTGCCACCCTGTCTCATTGGTCAAAGTTTACCTCATGGGGCATAAATACGTCTGCACTTTGTCACCTGCCTTTCCAGGTATCACTTGTCTTCCCGTTGTTCATTGATTTGCTCAAGCGGGTGCCAGTAATGTCTCCATTCATTGGGAATGCGGCCCGTTATTGTTACCATTTTTGGCATATCGAATGCACCACAAATAGTTTGCCAGGCTCTGTCATGGCTCTGGGTTCATCCCAGGGTGCCCAGTCTTTTTCTGTGTCAGACCACCAACCATCCAGGACCCACAGGACAGAGCCCTGGGTGTAGACAAGCCTGTCTCCCTGCCTGACACCTGCCGATTAAGCAGGGCACTGCAACCACATCTACAACACCTCGAGTGTTATTTAGTGATCTAATAACAAGGTAAATTTGAAAATACAGAAAAATAGCCAAAGAGGTAGTATAGCGGGTAGGGAGCTTGCTTTGCATGCAGCCAATTGAGTTTTGATTGCTGGAAACCTATTTAGTCCCTCAAACTCCGCTAGGAGAGATCCTGACCGTGGAGTCAGGGGTAAGCCCTGAGCACAGCCAGGTGCACCGCCTCCCCAGCTCCCACAAAAAGAAGCATACAGAGGAAATATATGAAGGGATCAAAAGTGAAATTAAATAAAATGTAGGGGCCTGAGCAATAGCACGGCAGGTAGGGCACTTGCCCTGCACGTGCCCAACTTCGGATTCGATCCCTGGCATCCCATGTGGTCCCTCGAGCACTGCCAGGAGTAACTCCTGAGCATTGCTGGCTGTAACCCAAAATACAAAAAAAAATTAAAAAAAGGAAATTTAAAAATTAAAGATTCTCTTTTGCAGTGAGAGATAAACCCAAGGCCTCATGCATGGCACTGTACTTTAATGCTGAGTCATATCACTTGCTCATATATATATATATATATATATATATATATATATATGTATATATATGTTTATATATATGTATATATATGTTTATATATATATAAATATTTTGTTTGTTTTTTGAGTTATACCCAGAGATGCTGGTTTTTTTTTTTCTGGCTCTACACTCAGGGAATTACTCCTGCCTGTCCTCCAGGGACCATATGGGATGCCTGGGATCAAACCAAGGTTGGCTGTGTACAAGGCATAGCACTACCCACTGTGCCATCACTCAAATACATAATTTAAAAAATGTTTACAAACCTAATTTCCTTAACTGTGTGAAGGGGCTGGAGGCGATAGCATAGCAAGTAGGGCATTTGCCTTGCACAGGCTGACCCAGGTTTGATTCCCAGCATCCCAAATGGTCCCCTTGAGTACCATCAGGAGTAATTCATCAGTGCAGAGCCAGGAGTATCCCCTGAGTATTGCCAGCAATGCTCAGGGACTACTCCCTGGCTCTGCCTTCCAGGTACTCACACAAAACAGATTTATATGAAACAGTGTGATACATCATTGGAGCTTAGGGATGTCAGCAAAGTTACAGACTTTCTGGGTCCACTCAGCTTAGAACTGATTCTAAGAACCGCTTTGGCTTGTACTGCAATGGAAGTGCCAATGCAAAGTGGAGGGTATTGGGGGTAGTTGGGAATTTACTCCTGAACTGCCAGCCATGATATTGCTCTGTAACTCTGGTGAAGCTCATGCAACATGGGTAACTTGCTACAGAGGGTACAGGAATGTATCTTATTTTCATATGGGTTAAAACTCTCCCTCAAAGTAGACTGTGGAGAGGGACAGCTTGAGGCATAGCTGATGTATGTTAAGTTTATTCAAATGCCTCCACTATACAACCCTTGTGATCATTCTTGGGGACTTTGCTGAAGTCTTCCCTCCCCCCCCCCCATGATGAGTAGCCTGAGCCTTCAATACTTATTAAGAACTTTGGAATAGATCCGATGTTTGAAGGAAAGAAATCTTGCATCTCCAGCTGCCATTCCAGGGCCTGTTCCAATTCACAGAATAGTTGGTAAGATGGCTGAGGAAGGTGTGGCCCTCTGTATCCCATCACTAATCCTGGGCATTTGAATTCCCCTGGAGTAATGACTCTGGCAAGTTACACAATCTCTCTCTGAGCTGGTTTCCTTATTTGTTGTAAGCTAGGAAAATAATACCTATTGCTATGGGGATCAGATAGGATGATAAGTGACCTGGCATTTGGCACACATGGGCATTCACAAAATGCTACACTGTGAGTCTGCTTAATAAAGCTTCGCTGCCATTGCAGTAGGAGCCTCTGAGAGGCAGCAGCCCGTGGTTGAGTCTTTCTCTGGTTTACCATGTACTGCTGTTGTAGACACAAATCATGACTGTCCCTGTGAACCTCTGCTTTTCCACCTGAGAAATAAGAGTATTTTTGCTACCAAACAGTTGGGTTATATGTATCTTTTCTGGCTCTGTACACAGGAATGATCACTGGTGGTGCTCAGGCAGCTATGTACAGTGCTGAAGAGTCAAACTGGAATTGGTTGCATGCAAGGCAAGTGTCCAAACTCCTGTACTATCTTGCTGGACCCGGTCAGCTGGTTTTTATTAGAAACATAAGTGATTCATATATATACAAGAACATGTATATCTGTATAATGAATGTGTGTGCAGAGTATCATATATACATGGTTTGTGATATAACAGGCATTAACTCAATGGTAGTTAGCCTTAATTACCATGATTATCATAAACAGCTCATCCTATAGAGAAATACAATCTAAGCATGAAATCAGCGACTATTTAGTATCTGCATTTACTCAATCACTTTCTGCCTAAAACATATCATTGAATGTGAACAAAATGATAGCAATCTATAAATTTATTATTTCTCTGTTGCAATCTTTGTTAGAGTTCTCTTCTCTGATAACATCTGTCTGTCAGGAGCGCTGGACTGAGCAGTGGGCTAAAAGGCAGATTGAAGCAACACAGACTCTGACCTCTCCAGGCTCTCACACCCTCATGTTGTGATGGCGGCCAAGGAAGCTGTAACCCCCCACCCCCTATTTTCAGCACCAGCTGCCTCACAGATCTACTAGTTGGCTTTCTTGTTATCAACCCAGGTTTACTTATGCTTGGAGAATTTATGTCGCTTCTCCTAGGCTGTAGAGCTTTTAATTGACCCCTTCAAGACCTAGAGTTGTCTGGCACCCAGTCTTGCCTTTCACAGTTGTTCACTAAGCACCTGCATGAACATAGACATCACATTTTTTCAGTTCTACCTGGGTTGTAAAAGTGGTTTGTGATCTTGAACAAATCACAGGCTTCTCAAGCTTCGGCCTGCTCACCTGTGAGACAAGGTGACTATACTATGTGGACTAATTTCACCCTCAAGGTGCAGTTTTTTGTGCTGATTAGAAGAAAGAAATGGGATAATAAGAAGGGCATCCAAGGCTGGAAAGTGGTGGCGGTCAGATATTGTTGGAGAAAAAGTATGCACAGAGTATAGTCCCTTCCACTTTCATACTTGCCCATGTAGTTGGGTATACTCATGGCTTCAGTCAGCCGACTGGCTGATGTTTGTTATACAACGTGGAGCATAACTTTTCAAGACTTTCCATCTCACTCTATGGGAAGCATCTTCCACTGACCTGCCAGATTCATTCCATGTGTTCTACTCACCACTCAGTGGCCTCTCTGACCTTACCTCCTGCTCTGACTTTTGCTCTATCTTGTTGGCCTGCAAGTTGGTCCTGGGGCATGTCTGATATATTCCTGGCCCAGACTATTCGACTTTCTGGCTCTCTTGTTGGGAAAATCCAAGAATGGATCCCTTATATTCTTATTGTTCTTGTTGTTGTTGTTTTTAATATTTTATTATACCACTGTGAGATATACAATTACAAGGATGTTCATGTTTGGATTTTGGTCATACAGTGTTCCAGCACCCATTCCTCCACCAGTGACTATTTCCTACCACCAATGTCCCCGATTCCCTCCCCTCTCCCCTAGCCTGTTGTTTTAATGAAAAAGTTTGGCCTGTGGAGCAATTCTGGAGCACTAGGTTAAAAAGACCAAGTTCTCACATTAGTTGATCCTGTGCTACTCTTTAGTTTTTTTGTCTACCCAGGTCATGCCACCATCTACTGCTGCATAATATCTTTGATTTCTTTATTTTTATCAATTGTCTGTTTAGAGAACAGTAGCCAAAATTATAGTACAGCAGGTGGGGCTTTTACTTTACAATGGCCAACCTGGGTTCTCAGTCCCTGCCCCCCTACAAAATGCCCCCCTAGCACTGCCAGGAGTGATCCGTAAGCACAGAGTCAGGGGTAAGACCTACACTTTTTCAAGTATGGCCCGAATTGAGGCCCCAAATCAAACTAAAATATATATATATAAAGTTATGCAGTGTTATTTATGTGTATGTACAAGTGTTTTTTGTGAAAGAGTCTAAACATACAATTTCATTGGTTTTCTATTTAAGTGCAATATTGACCTCAGTTCTTAGCATGCTCTAGTATATCTAAGCTTTGAGTGTTGAATTGAAAGGATTTTAACAGAGGGAGAAAGACAGCCTTGGATGGCCTCATTCATCTGTGGTGTATAGGGAAACAAAACAGTGGTATAGATAATATGAACAGATAACAAATTCTGGTTGTTAAGTATAAATGGTGAACACCAAATTTGGCCGTGAGGAGTAGGTGGACAGGCAGTGACACAGGAACATGAATGGTGACTGAAGGGTACCTTAGGGTGACGAGCTCAGGTAACAGTATAAACGAAGACCATAGGTTTCTACCCTATTATAAACACATTAACTATAATAAAGCTATAATAAGCTAAATAAAATAAGAAAAAAGAAGAAAGTGGATTTTTAGAAGAAAACCAAGAAATAGTCATCTGCCAATTTTAGTTTTTCTATTAATAATGTTCAAAATGGAATTATAATTTATTTGTAAGTAATTGATCAAAATCCCGAGTTTACATATTCATTAGACATCATGGCTATTCTAATTATTAAAATCTCTTGGAACAAATTAACATATGTAATAACTTAACTTCATATTATGAAAAATAAAAAATGCCCTAAAATAAAAAAAAATAATTATATTAAGTATTTTGATATGTGGCTTAACCTGGTTTTGGGGGACTGTCTTGCTATGATTTCTAACAGAATCTCTGAAGATTTTATTCATTTGGCTTAGGGGCAGACACGGCAGTCCTTAAGAGTTACTTCCAACTTATTGCTTCAGGTGGTGCACAGGGGAGCCATGTGGTTCCAGAGATCAAACCTGGAATCCTTTAATGTTAACTAAGCACTCCAGCCCACTGAGCTATTTCTGGGACCCATTCTGAACATTTTAATCAATGTTTCTCAGATGTTACATGCATGTCTTTGGGGGAGGATTTACACCCAGCAATGCTCAGGGGTTCGTCCTGGCTTTGCACTCAGCAATTACTCCTGGTGATGCTTGGGGGATATGAGCTGCCAGGGATTGAACTCAAGTGGGCCACATGCAAGGCAAACACCCTACCCATTGTTCTGTCTAGCTCCTTCCTCGGTCTTCCTAAAAGTGCAGATTCTGATAAAGAAGGATTAAGGAAGGATCTGGGTTTTGTAATATTGTCTCATAAAGGTGAGAGAGTATAGATTCTCAGGTCAAATGGACTCAAGTTAGGAGATATGTTTTTTTTCCCCTGGAAGGTACTTACTGATACATTGAATACTGGTGTCAGTCATTGCTGGGATCTAACAGAGAAACCCACAGTTACATTCTCCCATCACATGTCCTATCAGCTTATAAACAAGTGGGGAGGCTGTTTCCACTGGCAAAGGTGCCATTGCTCTCTATGGAAAGGTCAAGAAGCATCCTGACCTCTGTCCACAAATAGAATTTAACTCGTGGTTATTTCCTTGTGCAACAAGATTTTAGAAACAAGTATTTTGCAGTGGTCCCTCACTTATTTTCTAACAACAAAGTAGAGAGGTGAGCATAACTGATCACTTTCACCCCAGAATTACGCTAAAACTGAAGAAGAAGGGATGGGAGGAGCAATCACAGATTTTTATTCTGGCACAATAGGCTTAGAAATCTCACCTTCTCCGCTGAAGAAGTTCTGCTTGTTTGAAATGGATTTCCAAGCATCTCTGGTAGTGGTGACTGATAACACTCAGAATGCTAATCTCAATTTAACTCTGGTTGGCAGGAAAATGGCAGGACAGCAGGCTAAGATTTGTCTGTGTACAGGAAGCTCCATGGCTGTCACTCTGAAGGGGATAATTAACTCAAATATATCTCTGTGCTCGTGGGGAAAACTAGGGAAGAAATTTTCTTTATTTAGTATGTACACTTGAATGGAATGACTTGGTTCTTGTCTTCTCCTTGACTGTATGCTTTTGAGTTAATCATTATGTTGAAGAGAGAACCAGAATAAAATCTTCCTACCAGTTTCTAGATTGACTGGCACTAAATTCCAGAACCCATGGCTCTGTGCACACTCAGATTTCTTCCTTATGTTCAGAAAGGAGAAGGTAATCAACTTTATTTCTGGATATAACTGGATTATCTTAAACACCTGCAAAATAAGAAAACCTCATTCTTTCCCATGCCATCTCCCCAGCCATGTAACCTGCTCTAAGTGTGTCAAAGATCTCAGCATTAGTCTCTCCTTTAAGACCAATTAATTCAATGTAAAACTTATAGCTAATATTTTATGCATTTTTTCAACAACATCAACTAGTGTTAAACATGGTATACTTGGTATATTTTTCAGAAGCCTTATTTTTTTAAAATCAGTATTACTGAAAGTCAACCAATGGCATGTTTATTCCTTTTGGTTTTTCCTGAGAACATAAGTTTTCTGTTTTGCAAAAGTTTCTTTTACTTTTTTCTCTTGTCATTTATTTGTTTATGGATCACACCTAGAGGGATTTAGGGCTTACTCCTGGACCAGGTATAACTCTTGAAAAGGCTCCCGGGACCATATGTGATATCAGGAATTGAACCCAGGTCATCTGTGTGCAAGGCAAGAACCTTACTCACTCTACTATCTCTTGAGCCCTGTCAAATGTTTTAAATGAAAAGAATCAGGATTGAGAATGATAAATGATTTTGAGCCCTTATACACTTTTAATACTTTTTGCTACCTTTTTTTGGAGTTTTGCCACATCACTATAATAACAATAATAGAGATGGGTTATTACATAGTACTTATGATATATCAGACACTGAAAGAATTTTCCATTTATTGTCTCACTTGAAGTGCATGAAATACAACCTTTCTACAATCAAGATACATTACCTATATTCAAGGAGGGCAACAGAGATTGATTCATTCGTTCAAGTTAGTAGAAGAGCTAGAATTTGACCCACACAACCTAGTACCATGGTCCATGATCTTAACCTCTGAGCTAAGTTCGTCACTAAAACATACTCTACAATTGCATACATCTATTTATTTACTTTATCCTTTTTGCCAGTCTTATTTAGATGGGTAAGTTCTATAATTAGGTGTAATTTAGTGGTTTGTAATATGCATATATCAATTGCCTTATGTTTAGCTGAGACACTGACATTTATACTCTCTCCCATGTATCCCTAATTCTTCCATTTCCACAGTGATACTAATTGTTTTCTACACACTGAAATATATCATGATCACATAAACTAATAATGTGGTAGATTAAAAAAGGAATGAGGAAAATTTATTCAGATATATTTTATGCGACATTATTTAAAATAGCAAATAATACAAAATGGGTGAGTTATGAATTGACAACAGCTTTCCATGTTTTGGGAATGTGTTTGTGACTTGGAAACTTAGGTTACCTCTATAGACTTCATAATTTACACCGACTATGCCATGAATTCTGTTTGTGGAATGACTTCCTAGTCCAGCATCAGTTTTATGGACATGACTATTCCTGTTGCTATGTAGATAAGAAATTGTACTAAACATTTCCAAGGATGTCACATCACCACTGAAAAGACATTTAGAGAATATTGAATCTCCAATGTGGAAGAAAGTTGCAAACAATCTGAACAAACAATGAACGGTTTTTGTGGAACTAATATATCAACTTTCTAATCTTTAATTATTAACTATTGATTGTTTGAAAGTCAAACAATCAATTCTTTGTCACTCCATTAACCATAATATTCACTGAAATTTTGTCTGTGGATATATGACTACCATCAGATGTTTGATTTTCCTTATATATTTGTCTTTCTTTCTATTAACTTTCATCAAGGCAAACACATTCAACATGAGTGAGTGTGTTTTACAAGAGTGCTGTGATTGAATTCTGGTGTATGTTTCTGTATATGTATATGTACATGTAATATCTAGGAACAAATTTGTATTTCAGGGTGGTAATCTGGCATTCCAGTTTCATAAAAATTATTTTTAGGACTCAGTTATAAACCCACAAAAACAAGGCCCTATAATGTAAATGCTAACATAACCTTTATGTGTACTCAACTATAAATCAAACTGCTGTAAAACTCCATATTTGAAAAGTCAGGGTAGGTGAAATACTGAGTTAATGTTTGCCGGGAATAAAGAAAATTCAACTGGCTAAACATTTTCTCCTTCAGTTTGATAAAATATAGACCTTTGTCTATGTTCAGTAACAAAATAAAATATAAAATGACTATCATACATGTGTAAATAGAATTGATATAAAAAGACTTTTATGTAAATGAAAGAAATTTCGATCAAGGGTGTACTATTTTCTGATCCAAAACAAATCTCTGAATGTCAATGGAAGCTACTTCCCTAAGGAATTAATTTTAAGTCTTGCATGAGACTGAAAGGGTAGTCAGTTCTTATTGAGTATTCTGGACGGGGAAAGAGCACGTGAACTCAAATGGGATCTTATGCCAGCAGAATTCTCATTGAAAACTTGATGTCATTTGTCATCTGACCCTGCTGTTTCCATCAGGTCATTTCAGGTTAAGGTACCACTGGAAAAGCATAACCAATTTAGTGGGTGAACTGCTGACCAGCTCAGGGGTTTGGCTGACATTCCAAAAGTTTATTTGAGTTAATCTACATTCTCACAGTCCCACGTTGCTCAGGGAGAACTGGCTCTTCGCCGAACATTTCCATTACTTCCTGATTGTGCTGTATCAGAAAGACCATTCGGCAAGTACTCAAAGGGACAGATTTGTACAGGGATAATTTTCCCAGGTTAGGAAGAACTTTCTGAAAATCACACAAAGAGTATTTGTTTGTTGGTTGTTTGTCATACATGGCAACTGCAGGAAGAGGCATTTACCAAAGCCCGTCTCACTGGCATGCGGATGACACAAATCTGGGAGTTATTTGGGATTTATACTTTCTCAGATGGTTCTGAAGGATGCTACTTATTGCTTGCTTGAAGAGCTAAATAAAATCCACCTATGAAAGCAATCTGAACCTGTAGATATATGAGTTGTATTTTCAAGAGTAACACATGATTGACTGAGAAAGTGTTAGGCTATTTGCAAACACTAAAGTTTACTAAGTCTGGGGCCAGAGAGACAGCACAGCGGGTAGGGCGTTTGCCTTACATGCAGCCAACCTGGGTTCGAACCCATTTGGTCCCCTGGCCACCACCAGGAGTAATTCCTGAGTGCAGAGTCAGGAATAACCCCTGAACATTGCTGGGTGTGACCCCAAAAAATATAAATACATACATACTTACATACATACATACATACATACATAATGAATAATAAATAAATAAATGAATAAATAAATAAAAATTTTATGAAATCTGAGCTAGCCATTGAGGTTAATCATGTGATGTATTACATGACGACTCAATTTTCACAGACTATTTTCCCTTGTAATTGAAAAGTCTGGGTCTTTGCCGACAACTGCATTAAAAATTTTTGCTTCTGCTTAAAGTAAAATGCTTGCTATGATAGTTGTAGCAAGACCATGCTCCTTTTTAGACCGTTCAGGTGAGTGAACTATCTGACTATACAAAAACAACTTAGTGAATAGTCTAGTGGGAAAGAAAGAACCGCCTTGCTTAATGGCTGGGTAAACAGAAATACATCCGTTGTTGAACTTTGTTAAAAAGGAAGATTCAAGTTAAATTCCGGAAGCCTCCATGAGGCTTCTACTTCCTTGAAAGGGAGTGTCTTAGCCCAAAGACCTCTTCCCTGCAATTTGAAAGATGGCCCATTTGCCACACCCGCCTGTGCATGGGGGAAGTGTGGCAGCGCAGTGAGGTGAATCGTCTTTGCACAGATGGTTCGTTTTCAGCTGACCTAGTCTAAGTGCCACCACCACGCCTAACTTAGAGTGTGTCACAGAAGGCCTGGCCCTGTGACAGGTGAGACAACAACTTGAAGAGGAAGTAGTAGTGTCCTGTTTTAAAAGGATATTCTGAAAGGAAAGGACTTGTTCAGACCCTCTCCAGATACAACACTCTACCACTGGCTATTCAAATATGGTTCCCAGATCCCACCCACGGTCCAATTAGATTGCAAAGTATTGTCCTCATGATGGGAGGGGCTAAAGTTTGGGCAGCTGTTTCCTCTCCTGTGAGCAGGGATGAGAGTGAGGCTGGGGAGAGGGAATTGATGAGAAATTTGTTTCTCTCGAACCCCATATTTCCTTCTGACATTAAAATCCTTGATATATTTCTTCCAATAACTGACATTTCAGAACTGGCTTGAAGACCACCTTAAGCTGGACATTACTCCCAACAGTTCATTGAGGTTGGGGTAGGAATTGCTTATGCAAAACCTGACTTGTTGCATCACTTGTTTCATGCACTTGATAGATTTATCCAGAGTAGCAAAGAAGAGTCTAAAAAATATAACAGATTCCAAATATGTTGAACAGTAATTTCTCTCTACACATGCCTTCACCAAATTACCACATCTACCTATGAAATCCGAAAGCATGCAAGAGATTATGAGAGAGAGAATGAGAGAGAGAGAGAACATAAGAGAGAGAATTAGTTGGAACTGTTTGCAACGCAAGTCTATTTGGAATCAGTTTCCTCTTAAGAGCACCTGCCCCTAGGATCTCATGAAGAGGGCGACTTCAGCTTAGAGACTTTAGGCATTGGTTGGCTGGACGCCCATTACATGGCGGAAACTGTAGCCTAGCTCTTTGGGCGTTGATTGGCAGGATGCCCGTTGCATGGTGGGAAGTGTGCCCCTAAACAGCACCAAGTCCCTGCCCTATTCTGCCTGTCTCCTTTTGCCTCTGCTCTCAAAAAAGTGAAATTCTGCACAGTCGGGAGGACTGGTGCAGAGTTAAGATATGTGGAGCCAAGAAAATAAAGAGTCAGATGTCCCAGCAGCTTTCCGTGCGTCCTGATTGTCACCACCCCCAGAGCAACCATGAAAGTGGGAGGGACCAGATGAAGACATTTAAAATTGGTTCTGCTCCACAGTGATCTGGAGCAAGCTGGGCCTCGGCTGCCTGCGGGCTCCTCTCTGAAGTTAGGACGGAGAGTGGCAACCCTCAGCCCTTTGAAAACGCTCTGACTCCCCCTTCAGCCCTTTGAAAATGCTCTGACTCCCTCTTATCTGGAGGCAAGATGAGTGAACCTTCCTTTCCTTTTATCTTAAAGCACACACACACACACACACACACACACACACAGTTCTTGTAACATATTATAGGATGGAACCCAAATCCATGAAAATCCAGCAGCAGTAAGCCATGGCCAACTTCTGGTCTTTGTTGAGGAGGGAAATGAGGGAAATGTGTGGGGCGTTGTCGATCAGCGCCATTCATTGCCTATTCAGAGCCTCTCTGTGAGTTAAGAATTCCATGTAGCTCATATGTTATCTGGGAAGAAAGAACGTGTATATGTATGTGTTAACAAACAAACTCAGCAAACAAAACAAAACGCTTGGCAATATAAAGGCCCAACCTTTAAAGCAGTGTCTAACCATTGCTAGAGAAGGAACTATAAAAACGTGGGACTTTTCTTCGATAGGGATCTGAAATGGCATATATATTAC
This sequence comes from Cryptotis parvus, assembly GCA_021461705.1. Taxonomy (NCBI): domain Eukaryota; kingdom Metazoa; phylum Chordata; class Mammalia; order Eulipotyphla; family Soricidae; genus Cryptotis; species Cryptotis parvus. The sequence goes on along the minus strand of JAJIBD010022625.1, from coordinate 133,011 downwards.
AGCATGGTCATTTATATCAACACCCTTTGGTACTGGGGATGTTATCTATTGGAGGCTTTTTGCAGGACTCCTCAGGAATCATTCATAGAAAAGGAAGAAGGGGACTTGAAATGTTAAAAAAAAATGTACACCAATTCTTTTATCAACCTGTGTGTGATGGGCAAAGCTTGAGCATCTGTAATTACCATGTAGAAATTGAAAATCTACCAAGTTCTTTAGTAACCTTGGGAATTCTCTAATAGCAGCAGTCTCTGTTATGAGGAAAGTGTTGAGTGGATAAGTTGAAAGATGGGTAGATTAAACTTTCTTTAGTTCGTACAACACAAAAAAGTCGATATTCCCTGCCAAATTCATTAGGAAAATAGAACTAAAAGAGGAAACTCAAAATAATGATTGAGCAAAAGCCAAGCAATTTTAGACCTCTGTCGACTTTTGTTTTCTTGAACTGTATCCTAATGACTACAGAATATACGACTCAAAAAATAAGGTAATTTCTCTTTTTGGAATAATTTTTATTTACTCAAAGAACTGTGACTTGCAAAGTTATTGACTGTAAGTTTTAGGCATATACTATTTCGAAATAAATCCCACTGTGGATCCCTCCACCAGTGTTTCCATTCTCTATCTCTCCCCAATCCTCCTTCCTTTTCCCTACCCCAAGAACTCACACCCCTCACCTGCCGCCACCTTGAAAGTCACATTACCAAGTTCCATAGTTGCAGCTCAGATCTCATGTCTTTAGTGTTGTGTCTGTGTTTTAAATACAGAGCTATACCACTCTTCCACGTCATAAAAGGGCAGTTTTAAAAGTAGCAACAGGGGAGAGAGGGGGGACAAATTACAGTGGGAACGAGAGAGAAAGGAGAGAGAGAGATTAGAGTGGAAGGATCACTTGTCTTGCAGGCCTGAGCAAAATGAGTTTCAATCCCTGGGTCCCCATATGGCTTCTTGACTTTCACTAGGAGTGCTTGCTGAGTTCAAAGCCAGGAGTTAGCCCAGTGTACTTCTGGGTGTTGCCCCCAAACAAATAAAACCATCAATAACAGCATAGCAAAACCCTCACAACATAACCAAAGAAGTAAATATGTTCTTCAGAATTGTCATCCTATGGCACGCTACCACTAAACACAACATTTACAAACTTGTTTAACCTTAGTTTCATTTTGTCGCTCTGCAAGTTTTTGCTATTTCCCAACCTGAATGTCTTTGCCTGCCTGGATTTTTACCATGTGGCACATATATCTTGTCATGCATCCTCATTTTACTGAGCAACTTAATCTGGAAAGATCAAGTAGTTTGTCCAAAGTCACAGAGAGCTGGCATTGAAATCCAGATCTGTTTTCCAGGATAGCATTTTACCACAATATCCTTCTGCCTTTTTCCTTCGTGGGTGGATTTAATTTTTTGGAAGGGAAAAAAAAGTGTAAGTTAGTCAAAGCCAAATCTAGTGAAAAAGATGGATGGATTGACGCAGTGTTCTGCAGAAACATTCCTGGGCACTGATTATGTGTGAGACACCTGGCAAGGATGGCACAGAATTGGGAAGGACTGAAGAAGTGGGTCATAATCTTATGTCAGCTATAATAGATTTTAAAAGGAGCGAGCAGGGCCATAGTGATAATACAGTGGGGAGGGCATTTGCTTTGCATGCGGCTGAGCTGGGTTCAGTCCCTGGCCTCCCATATGGCTCCCCTGAGCACTGCCAGGAGTAATTCCTCAGTGCAGAGCTAGAAGTAATCCCTGAGTATTGCCGGGTGTGACCCCTCCTACCCAAAAAAAGCAAAAAAGTATGATCAGTGATCATAGTAGATCTGAGTGTCGTTTCCTTGAGCACCCAATTCTGCATCATATTCCTTTGGTCAATAGGTTTGGATTTATAAAATCACTTCAGAGTAAGCTCCTACTTTAGCTACATGCCTATTTTCTGTGTCCTTTCAGACTCTCTATGAGGGCTTTGGATACCAAGACTCTATGAGCTCATGCAAAACACTATGGGGCTTTAGAATGGAAATGGGACCTAACATTTTAGGTAAGGGTGCAATTATTATTTTCTGTGAAACATGTTAGAATTTTTAGACTATTTATGTACTGCCAAGTTGCTATGCGGATACCTCGGGGAAACTAAATCAACACAACCGTCTGTGGTGACAGACCTTTAGTCAATCCTGCTTTATTCTAGACTTTTTCAAATATGGTCAATGTTTCAACCTGCTGCTTTTTTAAAGTCCTCACACAAAGATAATAATGACTTTGTTCATCTGGTCTGTCTTTTCCATTAATTTATATGTTGTTGAGATCATTAGCCTTGAAGCCGGAGCTCATAGTCTGCGTCTTTTCCTACTGCTTCTATAATAAAATCACCTTCTGTTTATAAGATTTTACTATTGACCTATCATCAGTAGAGTTTTAAGTTTGTTTTCTGGGAATAAAAGTTCACTTGTGAGCTCAAGACTTGTTGAATACACAGGAGTTGTCTTGGAGTTGTCTTATACATTTTGAAAACAATGACATGTTAACATACAGTGAATTTACATAGGGACTTGCTAACTTTTTTGTTAACTTTTATTCATTGTATATTCAATTGTATTAATATTGTCCTGTCCCTTGAGGTATTGCAGGTGTGGCTGTGGTGCCCAGCTACATTGGCAGGTGGCACACGGAGACAGGATTTTCTACATCAGGGTTCTTCCCCATGGGCCCTGGATGGTTGATAGTCTGACAGAGAAAAAGACTGGGCCCCCTGGAATGAACCCAGAGCCACAGCAGAGCCTGGCAAGCTACCTGTGGTGTATTCGATATGCCAAAAACAGTAAAAATAATGAACCTCATTCCCAACAAATGGAGACATTACTGGCATCTATTCGAGCAAATCAATGAACAACAGGAAGACAAGTGACAAGTGACAAGGGACTTGCTAAGGTGTTACTACTCAGAACACAGAGGCTGAGAGATGCTGCTGAATCAATGACCTAATTGGGCAGGCCGAGAAAGCAGCAGGGCCAAGATTCATACCCAGATCAGTGGGTATGAATCTTTCCTTAAACCTACTTCCTTATAGCCAAATGCTATGAGTCATTTCCTTGTTATCATCAGGACCATACATTGCATATTGTCTGGCTGTGGAAGGGGAGCAAATTGGGAAGAGATGGATGAAAAAGAAATAGTGATTGTCAGGGTGACCTGGAACTCCCAAATCATATAGCTTTGGTCAGCCATACCTTTCTGGAATAACTCTGAGGGATTTATGTGTACAGAAAGGAGCTTGTAGAAAATAGGTTGCACTGTTAGTATCTATTTCTTTGACCATACATATTTGGTCATTTCCATGAGGATTTAAGTTGGACTTTGAGAAGAACCTTTAGATTCTCTCCTAAGCCAGACTCTGCCCTATCTCTTTCCCTCCTACAGTCAACTCTATGAGACAGAGTCTCATTCCAGTTTACCATGCAGGGATGAAGCAAATATGGAGACAGGTGTTCTTCTGAAAAAAGAGGAAGTTCAAGAGTTCTGTACCCTCAATCCTCACCTAATGGCACACTTGAATTTTAACTGCAATCTTCCACCTTATGAAAAGTATTAACCAGAAAGCCCAAGATGCTCTTGTCTCTCAATACATGCATAGCTGATGGATTAAGGACAGTGATGTGTGAATATTTAATGGATATTTAAAATTGTGAAGCTCTCAATCCAGGGCACTGATCTTATGAATTAACTAGCCTAGTTCTACTTTAAGGTTAGATGAAATCATTCAGTGCAGATAAGGATAAAATAAATATGCGAGAAGCATACCTGAGCACATCTTTAGTAGTAGAAATGACTTAATGTGCAATTTGAGACCAAGTTATCTTTAAAAGAGAGGCACTCACAAATATCTTCTAAATCTAGGACTACTGTATGTGATAATTATGGGAGTTCCAATCCCTCCTCCCAAAACTTGTCAACAAAACTCTGCCAAGTTTCTGAACGCAAACACATATCAAGCTGATTAACCTGTAAATAGTTTCCAATCTATGTGATATAGGCAGGAGTTTATCTGTATGTAGTTCAGTGAAACTTACCCATCTTTGAAGCACATCAAGATAGAGATGTTTTTAGTGTCAGAACAATAGTCCAGCGGGGAGGGCTTTTGCCTTGCATGCAACAGACCTCAATTCGATGTCCGGCATCCCATATGGTCCCCCAAGCACAGCCTGGAGTAATTCCTGAGTGCAGAGCTAGGAGTAACCCCTGAGCATCACAGGGTGTGGTTAAAAAAGGCAAAAAAAAGGAAAAAAAGAAGAAAGAGATGCATTTATTGTCTTTATCAGAAAAAAAGGTAAATATGAGTAATAAAGGTAAATCTGGATTATTTGAGATAATTCCTGGAAAAATATCTACTTGATAAGAAATCGATTATCTGTATATGTAATTTTCTCCTTTCATTTTACTTTTTAATTGATATGATACTCAAAAGTGTATTTAATAGAGTAATTTTATGAAATCTAAATGTATGGTGGACGCTCATTACTTTCCTCTTCAAAAGCAAGTCTCTGGAAAACAAAATCGTCAGCTTGTTTAGGTTAATTATGAAGCAGCTTCAGGAAATTCATCATAATTAGATCAATAGAGTCAATGATTTCTGCTCTATCAGATATTTTCCTTTCCCAGCCTTCCTTGCAGCAAGTGATACCAGCTGACTCCATACAGACCAATGAAGTAAAAGATAGAATGAGCTTCTACCCCGTCTCTAATTAAAAAATAGTTACCCTCTTCTACCTGCTGCCCTCTTCCTCCCTGCTTGAGACACTGAAATGAGGATGTGATTTCTTAAGTATAGTAATTATGTCGAAATCATAGGTTAAACACTAAGGAGGAAGATCTGCACAATGAAGATGGCCAAGGGGGAGAGCTGAGCGGCTCTGGCTCAGCGTGGAGCCACACCCCTCCACAGGGAATTGATCTTTAGAAGTGAGGCTGGCAATGTACCAACAATAACACACTAACACAGTCATCCCCTGGAGCCTCAGAGCCAGGACAGTACAAGGACGAGTCTCCATGCTAAATTTCCTGAAGAGTGGGGAGGCAGGTCAGGACTGATCAAGATCAAGGTGGATAGAAAAAATCCCGTAAGGAAAGAAACCCTCATAGGGAGATCAACACTTTCAAGTGTAGGGTGATAATGGAACAAGACAATTTGGTTGCTGAATGCCTGCTCTGCAGAGTGGAAAAGATAAAGCATCCCTGCTTCATTCAGTGACAGAGCAGATACAAGGGGTGGGGGGGTATGGAATCCTTATCAGAAAAACCCTGTGATAACAGATTGCTGAATTGTACCTTATTCTTATAACACAGTGTTACTGAGGGGACAGAGATAACTGATTCCTGTATTTTATGCATTTGTATTAGATTCTAGTAGTGTTTCTCAATTATCATCTGACTCTGGGCTTTTTCATCCTTGTTTCCTTCCTGTGGTCCCCCTGTTTTACCAGTTGCCCCACACCCAGTTTCTTACAATGGCTTTTCTTTTTACGTATTTTTTCATCTGTGACCCCCTTGAAATATCTTGGGACCTTCAGGGGACCATATGGACCCTGGTTGGGAAATGCTGTTGAGAAGTTTAAGAGTCTGAGAAACAAAGAAATGCGTTGAGTTGGAGAAAAGTTAGAACAGGATAAAGAATCCTGGGAGGTGTTGGAACCAGAGCTATGCAGCTATACAGCAGGGATGGTGTTTGTCTTGCACCCAGAACTCTGGGTTTGATCCACAGATATCTATACATCCCCAGAACCCTCCAGGAGTGACTGTTGGGTGCAGAGCCAGAAATCAGCCCTGAGCACAGCTGGGAGTGGCAACCAAACCAAAACAAATAAATCTGAAACAAGATGAGCAAAGTTTAGTAAAGTTCCTGCTGCTATCACTGGGAAGTTTTCACAGACAGTAATTAGGGACCAGGTCTCTGAGTGCGAAAAAGCTGGAGGCAGATTCTGAACTGAAGCCTCAGGAGTTTCAGGCTGGGCTCAGAGCTTTTCTGGGGAAGCAGCTCCCTTTGGGCAGAACCTTGCCAGCAAGTCTCAGAGTGCAGCGATCGAATAGAGATTCTCGTGTCTCTGGACTGCTGCTGACTTTATGTTCTTAAGGGCCATGGAAAAGTGGGAACACAGCCACAGGAATGCTTCTGATAACAGCACAGGGGCCAGCAGCATTCCTGAGCACCTGCTGATGCCTCCCCGCTACTGCCCAGCCTAAATGAAAAGGATAAACTGGTCAAATATAAAGTAGTGCTGAGTTAGGAAGACAGCTCTTAAGGATTGAGCAATGGTGTGTGCATGTATAGACTTAAGTGGGGGGCTGAGGGAGAGAGAGAGAGAGAGAGAGAGAGAGAGAGAGAGAGAGAGAGAGAGAGAGAGAGAGAGAGAGAGAGTTTTACCATTACCTAATTGTTGTTCATTTAAAATGTCAAAATCAGGCCTGAGAGATAGCACAGGGGTTAAGGTACTTGTCTTGCATGTGGCACACCCTGGTTTGATCCCCAGCACCACACCCTCAAGATCTCCGAGGAGTGATTCCTGAGCACACAACCTGGAGAAAGCCTTAAGCACCACCTGTGGTGACCAAAAAACTGACACACAACCCCCCAAAATTTCAAAATCAAGTTACTATCTCATACAAGAAATTCATTGACAGAATACAGCTGCTACTACTACTACTACTAACTACTACTACTACTACAACTACTACTACTACTACTACTACTAAATAATAATAATCACTGTATCACTGTCTTCCCGTTCATCATTGATTTGCTCAAGTGGGCCCCAGTAACATCTCCATATGTCCTGTCTCATGCTAGTAGAGCCCAAGGGCATCTGCTTGCTCCAGGAACATAAAGAGCCTCAATCCATTCCGAATGAGGTCTATAATTGTTACTGGTATTTGGCATATCAAATACAACACGGGTAGCTTGCTAGGCTCTGCCGTGCAGGTAGCATACTCTTGTAATGCTACCTAAGTCCAGCAATTATTGATGAACCTCGCGGCCGCAAGTGGCCGCTCCAGCCGGGCTGTGATAGGCTGCTCTGCTGGGTGGAGTTCTGGACGAAAGAGAAGTCCGGATGTGGAAAATGGAGGCCCTCATTGAGTGGGGGGTTGTCTGGCTTGTTGCAAGGCTCTGCTGGGGTGGCGGGCCAGGGCTAGAACACGCCATCCCTCCTGGGCGTCTTGTGAGCAGCTGGGCACAGGGAGAGCCAGTAGCAGCTCTGCCCCATGTCCGTGAGTCTCTGATTATCCATATTGATTCAAGATTATTGATATTGATTCATAATTGTAGAGTTGCATGAATGTAGGCTGTCTAATCTTGGTACACTGATTAGGGATACATGAAGAATCTTCCATCTTCAAGACTTTCCTGTAAGTAGAAAGCTAATCTAAAGCATATGTTATGTGTGAAAATATGATATTCATGGCTCTTGCTTCATTAAGATTTTTTAAAATTTTTATTTTTTAAATTTTTTTATATTTTATTATACCACCATGAGATATACAATTACTTGCTGCATTAAGACTTAAAAAGGAGGATTGAAGAACTGACATGAGTGATGCATGAGGTGCATGATCAAAGCAAGTTAAATACTGAACTCTGAATGTTTAGATTTTGGGTAATTAGCAGGTCATGTTAAGCCAAGAAATATGGATTTTTACCATCATACTTACCAGCTCGCTTCGTGCCTCTCAAACACACATGTAACTATACCCACGCCCAACAATTGTGTGTTCACTTTTGGGCAAGTTTGTGGGAGGTAAGAACATCATTGGCTTACAGAGACAACACTAACTAGTTGTGTGATGCTAAAGGGAGCTGCGTGAGATTAGAGGCTGAAATATTTGTTAATGTGTATATACATTTCTTCTGTATCGCTGTATCACTGTATTCCTGTCTTCCCATTGTTCATCGATTTGCTCAAGCGGGCATTTCTTCTGTAATGAAGGAATAATGAAAAAAGGTTTTGGTAAGGGTATGGGCATAATTTTATTTTTTTTAATCTTGTCACTTGTCACTTGTCTCACTTGTAACTTGTCTTCCCATTGTTCATCAATTTCTCGAGTGGGCACTGGTAACATCTCTATTCATTGGGAATGAGGTCCACTGTTACTGTTTTTGGCATATCGAATACACCACAGGTAGTTTGCCAGGCTCTACCATGGCTTTGGGTTCATCCCAGGAGAACCAGTCTTTTTCTATTTCAGACCATCAACCATCTAGGGCCCACAGGGCAGAGCCCTGGGTGTAGACAAGCCTGTCTCCTGTCTGTCATCTGCTGACACAGCTGGGCACCACAGCCACACCTGCAACACCTCGAGGTGTTCCAAATTTATATTTGGATAGTATTTTTTACACACATGGGGCAGAGCTGTTCCTTGCTCTCCCTGTGCAAAACCGTTCATGAGGCAGTCGGGAGGCATGGCGGGTTCTAGCCCTGGCCCACCACCTCGGCAGAGCCTCACAACAAGCCAGACCACCGCTCCTCACTCCACGGGCGCCACCATTTTCCACTTCTGGACTTCCCTCTCGTCAGAACTCCACCCAGCAGACAAGCCCATCACAGCGCGGCAAGCGGCCACGCCGGTTCATCAATAAATGCTTTATTTGGACGTGTTTAAAAGAGTTTGCCTCCCGCTCGACAAGCCTGGCAAGCTTCTCGTGTTGTATATGATATGCCAAATTCCAGTAACAATTATATTAGGTCATTCCCATGACCTAATATAATGGTTTAAGGCTCTTTATGTTCCTGTAGCAAGCCGATGCCCCCTGGCTTTACTGGCATGAGACAGGACATATGGAGATATTACTGGTGCCCGCTCTAGCAAATAGATGATCAATGGGAAGATCGTGATCGAGTATTTTTTAGAGTGGCACAGGGTAAGATATTTTCTTCGATTTGGTTGATTCCTCTGAAATATAAATATTGGGCCAGAGTGATAGCACAGCAGGGAGGGCATTTGCCTTGCATGCGGCCGACCCGGTTTGATCTCCAGCATCCCATATGGTCCCCCAAGCACTGCCAGGATTAATTCCTGAGCAAAGAGTCAGGAGTAACCCCTGAGCATCGCCAGGTGTGACCCAAAAAGCAAAAAAAAAAAGAAAATGAAATATAAATATGATGAAATTGATGAAATCAGAGGGCTTGTACTGTTATTCTCTACTGCTGTAATTCCAATCTATGGGAAAATGTCTGGCATATAATCAGCAGTCACTAAATCCTTATGCAGAAAAGAATTTATGGCAAAGATCCTGCCCTCGAGACAATGATCCCCACCCCATTGTCTAACATGGTCTATCGGGACTCAAGATTCCCAATGTCTAGGATGGAATAGAACTCCACTTCCAGTGAAAGTCTGTACAAAGTTCATGTGCTTTCAGGACTGGCTTGTGGCTTTAATTACTCCATGTCTTTAGTGCCTGACAAATAATCAGCATTCTACACAGATTTGCTCAAGTGATTCCCTTCTTTGTATGAATACTCTTACTGACCTGTATAGGTCATTTTCTAGCTGTTACCAATCAACTCAAGGTCACAAGTATTTGTAGCCACAATAATTGCTGCTGATTTACTCCTGATCAGAAATTATGGCCTTAATTTAATTTCAGTATGGCATTTACTGGTGGTAAGTATTTTAATGTGTAAAGAAATCAATGGAGAAAACAATGAAAATCAATTCACTATCACTATCACTATCTTCCCGTTAATCATCTATTTGCTAGAGCAGGCACCAGTAATATCTCCATATGTCCTGTCTCATGCTAGGAGAACCCAAAGGCATCCGCTTGCTCCAGGAACATAAAGAGCCTCAAACCATTATATTAGGTCACGATAATGAACTAATATAAATGTTACTGGTATTTGGCATATCAAATACTACATGAGCAGCTTGCCAGGCTTGCCGTGCAGGTGGCATACTGTTGTAATCACCTAAATAAAGCATTTACTGATGAACCGCGCAGCTGCTAGCAGCTGTGCGAGCCGGACTGTGATAGTCTGGTCTGCTGGGTGGAGTTGTGACGAGAGGGAAGTGTGGATGTGGAAAATGGTGGGCCCCATGGAGTAGGGGGTGGGTCGTCTGGCTTGTTGTGAGGCTCTGCTGGGGTGGCAGGCCAGGGCTAGAACCTGCCATGCTTCCCGGTGCCTCATGAGCGGCTGGGCACAGGGAGAGCAAGGAGCAGCTCTGCCCATGTCTGAGAGTCTTCTTCTTCTTCTACTCAGAAAATCAATTGTCTATAACAATTATAGACCTCATTCCCATGACCTGATGGAATGGTTTGAGGCTCTTTTGTTCCTGGAGCAAGCAGATGCCCTTGAGCTCTACTAGCATGAGACGGGGCATATGGAGATGTTACTGGTGTCTGCTAGAGCAAATCGATGATGAATGGGAAGACAGTGATGGCATTAAAAGTAATTATTAATTGCATGAATGATTTTAGCATTTTAAGTATAGTTTTTTTTTTCTTTTTTGGGTCACACCTGGCGATGCTCAGGGGTTACTCCTGGCTCTGCACTCAGGAATTACTCCTGGTGGTGCTCGGGGGACCATATGGGATGCCGGGGATCGAACCCAGGCTGGCACAGGCCAGCCGCATGCAAGGCAAACGCCCCTACCGGCTGGGCTCTCACTTCGGCCCCTTTATTTTTATACCAGAAAAAAAAATCATTTAAAAAAAAGAAAACCAAACTAGTCTTCTTCACTATAAATGAAACTCAGCATATATAATATATCTATGTGTATGTGTTTGCCTAAACCGGCCTACAATGTTTTCCCTCTTGGATGAGATCTTTTGAGGAGATTTTGAGTTGGAGCTGATTTTGACTTTTTGAACTAAAGCACTAAGGATGAAATATATGCAGATAAAAGACAACAGGCAGCTGACAAAGGTGTGACTTATAGAATCAGGAAATGAGACTGGAACCACTTCGATAAAGAACATGAACTAGCATCAGGCAATTCAATTTTTCAGAGGGTCTGAGAGTACAGTTGTTTTGTAGCCCCTGTGGACAGATTAAATGGGGGCTCAGGTTCGCCAAGGACTCTCCAACCTTGCCTACGGTTCTGATTCTCCAAGGACTGCGGCTATGGAAACAAAGCCTTCTCTTGGCATGGACTTTGCTGTTTCCATGGAGGGAATCAGAAGCAGGCAGCATCCCAGGGAGCAGGAACACAGGAACATGAGCAGAAATATATCTGGCCACTCAGGAGAAATCTTCATGAGAGACCTAGAAGTAACAGGAAGATTTGTTGAGGGAGTGCTGAGCGGTCAAGTGGGGACAAAGAGGTGATATAGATCAGTTAGTAACATTCAAGGAACCCACTAGAAGAATGGATGTTGACCAAAAAAAGCACTTAATAGATAGAAACTTCAATATTAAAATATTTACCACCAGTAAATGCTAAAGTAGGAAAAGAAAAATAATCCAGACTTCTATGTGGAGAGAAAACAGAATCATTGTTTAGCAAGTTTTGTTTGATTCACAGAAAAGTAATTCTTAAGAATTTATTTCCCAAATTTTAATTTTTTTTATTAATTTTTTTATTTTTACAATTACAAAGATATACAATTAAAAAGTTCATATTTGGGTTTTGGTCGTACAGTATAGCAGCACCCATCCCGCCACCAGTGCCCATCTCCCACCACCAACGTCCCCGGTTCCCTCCCCCTCCCCCAGCCCTCCTCCATGGCAGGTTCTTTATTTCTTTCCATTTCTCTATCTTTCTCTTTTCCTTCCTCTCCAGACTATGGATTACAAAACATACATTAAAGGGTTGTCATGTGTATCCTTTTGCCTCTATTTAATGCTCAGTTCTAGGTTGGCATTAGTACCCTCAGAATTGTTAGCACACTGTTCCATTTTCTGTCTTACCTAGCCTCTGACTCCCACACGTTTGTGATAATTTCCACCTTTGACAGGACCTCCTGATGTATGTTTCACTTGACCTTGGATATTGGTATCATAATATGTACCTATATATTTATGTTATGCAGATAAATGCAGTCATTCTGTAACTGTCTCTCTCCTTCTGGCTAATTTCGCTCAACATAATCTTCTCCATGTCCATCCATTTGTAGGCAAATTTTATAACTTCATTTTTCCTAACAGCTGCATAGTATTCCATTGTGTAGATGTACCAAAGCTTTTTTATCCAGTCATCTATTTTCGGGCACTCGGGTTGCTTCCAGATTCTGGCTATTGTGAATAATGCTGCTATGAACATAAAAGTAGGGATGGTGTTTCCGCTGCGTATTTTTGGTTTCCCAGAGTAGATTCCCAGGAGTGGTATGGCTGGGTCAAATGGGAGTTCAATTTCTAGTCTTTGGAGGAATGTCCATATTGTTTTCCAGAAAGGCTGTACCAGCCGGCATTCCCACCAACAATGGATGAGTGTCCCCTTTTCCCCACACCCACGCCAGCACCTGTTGTTCTTGTTCTTTTGAATATGTGCCAGTCTCTGTGGTGTAAAATGGTATCTCATTGTTGTTTTGATTTGCATCTCTCTGATGATTAGTGATGATGAGCATTTTTTCATATGTTTTTGGCCATTCGAATTTCTTCCTTGCTGAAGTTTCTGTTCATTTCTTCTCCCCATTTTTTGATGGGGTTGTTTGTTTTCTTCTTGTAAAGTTCTACCAGTGCCTGATATATCCTGGATATTAACCCCTTATCAGATGAGTATTGGGTGAATATTCTTTTCCCATTCTGTGGACTGCTTTTGTATCTTAGTCACTGTTTCTTTTGAGGTGCAGAAGCTTTTTAGTTTCATGTAGTCCCATATATTTATCTTTTCTTCTAGTTGCTTTGTTAGAGATGTTTCATCTTTGAAGATGCCTTTAGCTTCAATGTAGTAGAGTGGCAGGATACAAAATCAACACCCAAAAGTCGGTGGCTTTCCTATATACAAATAACGAAAGAGAAGAAAGGGATATTAAGGAAACAATTCCATTCACAATTGTGCCACAGAAAATCAAATACCTAGGAATCAACTTACCCAAGTGTGTAAAGGACCTGTACAAAGAAAACTACAAGACACTGCTCCAAGAGATAAAAGAGGACACAAGGAAATGGAAACACATTCCCTGCTCATGGATGGGGAGAATCAACATTGTCAAAATGGTAATACTCCCTAGAGCTCTATACAGATTCAATGCAGTCCCTATGAGGATACCCATGACATTCTTCAAAGAAATTGACCAAACAATCTTGAAATTTGTATGGAACGATAAACCCCCCAAGGATAGCTAAAGCAATCCTCGGGAAAAGAAGATGGGAGGCATCACCTTACCCAACTTCAAACTGTACTATAAGGCAGTAGTAATTAAAACAGCATGGTATTGGAATAAAAACAGACCCGTGGACCTATGGAATAGAATTGAGTATCCTGACGCCCAACCTCAAACACATGATCATTTAATCTTTGATAAAGGTGCAACGAGTCTAAAATGGAGTAAGGAAAGCCTCTTCAATAAGTGGTGTTGGGAAAACTGGGCAGCGACATGTAAAAAAATGAATTTGGACCTGTGTCTAACACCATGCACAAAAAATCAGATCAAAGTGGATTAAAGATCTCAATATCAGACTTGAATCCATAAAGTACATTGAAGAAAATATAGGAAAAACCCAAATTTTAATTTTTAAACCAATATTTAGTACCCACTATTTGTATGATTTTCAATAGAAAGCTCCTGGTTTTTTATTTTTTAGTTTATGATTTTTTAATATTAAAATTTATTTTTGTGATTACTACTTTAAAATTATAATTCAGTTTAATATAGTTAAAACATTACTAACATTCATGGTATTGATACAATATTGCTGCAACCTCCATCACAAAGTGCTTAAAATCTAGCACTGTTGCAATATCACTTCTACGCCCTCTCTTCTTTCTCCCTCAATTTACCCCTACTGCTTGGTAATCTGATTTTTGTAATCCAAGGCCAAGGATCTGTCTTTGTTTGGTACCGTCTATTCCTTTGTTTTGTCTTCTTCTATGGCACAGATTTGTAAGATCATCTGGTATTTGTCCTCTCTCTGACATATTTTGCTTACCATGATACCTTCCAGTTCCATTCAAATTGCAGTGAACTGAAGAAATTTACAACTACATAACATTCCATTTGGTGTCTATATACACAACTTCTTTAGGCATTCACCCATCAAGGACATTGACATAATGCATAAATGGTTGTTTCACTGTCCTGGCTATTATATAAGTGCTGCAATGAACACTCTATGTATATGTCTTTTCGAATTAATGTTTTTAAATTTGGGAGTAAATGCCAAACACTGGTTTTACAGGATCATATAAATGCTCTATTCTTACAGATGTGTGTATGAGTGTGAGTGTGTGTGTGAGAATCTCCAGCTTTTTTTTCCCAGAGAAGTTGAACTGCCAACAATGAATGAAGGTTTCTTTTTCATCGCATCCGTGCCAACACTGGTTGTTTCTAATCTTTCTGTTATATGCCGTTCTTACTACTGTAAGGTGATATTTTATTGCCAATTTGATTTGTCTTTTCCTGATAATAAGCGACAATGAAAACCTTTTCATATCCCCATGGACCATCCATATGTTCTTTTCAGCAAAGTGTCTGCTCATCTTCTTTCCCCAATTTTGATGCAATTGTTGTTCTTTTTTATTTCTTGTTATTGACTTTGTGGGTGCTTTATAAATCTTGGGTAGTAGCTCTTTATCTTATGTATAGTATGCAGATAAAAAAAAACTTCCCAGGGATAATTACCAATCCTCTGTTATTTTTAAATAGTGATATATTAAGTAAACTAAAAAGTGAAAATAGACTTTTGAACTCTTAATATCAAATAATTGCACTTTATTTGATATTAAGAAAGCTACTTTAATCTTAAGGAAGTGGATAAAGCAATAAATCAGGCAAAAAGAATACAATATTGATTCTTAATGACATAAATCTGAAACATATCATAATTAAGTACAAGGTTTCTTTACACATGAAAAATATTTAAAGAATTAGGGAAAAAAAGGAAATAGCAAAACAAAATTAACAAGGAAATATCAAAACAAAGTTAACAATGCTTCTCACAGTTGGGAGAATTACTAGTTAACCTTAGATGACTCTTATTGTTACCCTAAAATGTATTATTCTCTTTAGGTGATTACATAGCAAAGCTATCTTGAGTTTACTTCCTTTTCAGACTTTACCAAATAGGCTTCAGGGACTGGTTGATGATCATTTACAATGTGGATCAAGTAATTTGTTAAAATAATTTTTGGTGGGAGGCACAGGGCCTACAGGAAATATAAAAATCAACACACATCTATTTAAGAATCTATTTAAGAAATTGTTTCTCATCACTTAAAAATCCTCATACAATTAGGAGTATGATGGGTGGGCTCAATCTAGGGAAACGAAGAACTCAACAATTAGAGTTTGATGGAATTTCAATTTCTATAATAAAAGAAGTAGATCATTTGAATCAAATTGACTCCTTTAGTATGAAGCTAAAAGTAACCCCTTTTTAACTAATTGGATTATATCCAAGTCTTTGTTTTGATGAAATATTTCCTTCATGTTTCTCCATTGCCCTTTCTCCTTTTAGGCTAAAGAGTTTTGAAATCTTTATACCGTTCCTGTTTCTTTGCATATTGTAAGAGCATGGAAGTTGTATTGACCTGGTTTTATAAGTCTCTATTGGAGTTTTGTTGAAAATTCAATAACTATTGGAATGACAAGCAGAAATATTTCAGAGAAGACAAAACAATTCTCTTGTGTGGCTGTTTTATTTTGTTTTCTTTTACAGATATTCCCTGGATCTGATACTTGTATATACTTGAAATATATTAAGTTATATTAAACATATTCTATGGGAATAACAGTATATCACTAAATTTTGGAATTTTTGAACTTAGAGATTTAATAAATCAAAAATAAATAGCTTGAATATCGGGCTACTTTAACTGTCAGCTTATAAAATAGGATAAAGCAGGTATCATATCATTTTCTTCCAAGGATATAAAATGATTAAAATTAGAGAGAAGCTGCAGCAACTATAGAAAACATACATTATTACTTACTTCAGGGAAGCTGGATATTAACCTTCAAAGAAATAAGACTGTATCAGGCCAAAGAAATAGTAGAGTGGATAAGGCATTTTCTTTGCATGCAGTCAATCCAAGATCAATCCTTAGAGTTTTCCAAGGCTACCTGGAGTGATCCCTGAGTGAAGAGCAAAGAATAAGCCCTGGGCATATCTGGGTATAGTTCAAAAATAAAGATAACTGCTCCCCTACCAAAAATAAAGCCAGCTAAAACTGTATCAAATATTTTAATAGTAGTATATTGGGACATTGATTTAGGGGACTCGTAGTGATTGTATCTCTTGACACAGTGGATTTTCCAGATTAATATTTTTGATTGTTTTAGTTTACTATTGAGAGTCCTGGGAACAAGTAAATAAATTTTGGGAGGTAGAGTGTTGTTTGGATCTTAACAAGTGGTGCTCAGGGCTTATTCCTGGCTCTGCACTCAGGGATTTCTCCCGGAAGTGCTCAGGAACCATATGTAACGCCAGGCATTGAACCTAGACTGGCTGAATGCAACGTAAGCACCCAACCTGCCTTACTATTACTCTGACCCCAACAAACCAATAATAATTTCTGAAAAAGTAAAAGTTAATATTGCTCTTGCGGGTTGGGAGAGAGCAGTTTAGTATATACTTGCTATGGCATGGAATCCAGTACCAACTCAATTATGTTTGGCTTCTGAAATTAAACCCTATTATTCCTATTTGTAATTTTCTCTCTCTTGTATTGCCTCTGTTCCTTGAATAAATGAAAATGTGCAAAACTGAACTGATTGCTATGGTTACAGACAATCTGTGATATGTCTCCTGGAAGTGAATAAAAGGGTATTTTTGTGTTAACATTGCCCTTCTCTGTGGAGCTCAATGTTTATCCCGGCCATTCCTCACTCAAGTTCCCATTTCCAGCATGGGAATGCAGTGAGATCTAGATGATAACTTATCACATGTCTACTCCCAAATTCACACCTTAGATGCCTCATGCTGTGTGGAGCGCCAGAAGATGAGCTAATTCAGTTTCCAGAACTGGGCCCCGGGACAGATGTAGAGATGCAGACACAAAAGAATCGGTGATACCTGTAGGGTTGTGTTTGTTATTGAGACTTTTTGGTCAGCACCTGGTATTGCAGGGAGCAGTTGATCCCTAACACTTCTCTGGTAGCAATAGACAACACCCACAACAACAGTATCAATGGTGGTCATACCTTTTGTGTGACCTCAGTTCTTTCCCAGCACTGGAAAGGGTGTTGGACCTATGAGTGTGGCGAATGGAAGACTGGGGTACATTCACCATCTTCTGTGCTAACTTTAGTTCAACCCCGGGCATGAATGCAGACGACTGGGGGACAGTCAGTCTGCTGGGTCTTGGAAGTGCAGACGGATGGTATCTTCTCTCATGGGAGAACTGAGTCAGATGATCTGTATCTTTCCAAGGATGAAAGAGTGAACAATGAAAGAAGTTTTCTTTTAGACTGTTAGGTTTAAAAAATTGTAGCTGAGAACAGCTTATTCTGTTTATTATTAAGAGAAATATTAAAGATATGATACCATTATTGATTCATGTGTTTCAATGATTTGAACTAGAATCCTACAGCTTACTCTCTATTTTTCTTTTTTATTTTAGTTCTTTTTTATTTCATTTTAGTTTGTTTTTCCCATTCTTTCATTCCGCTTCTATATATAAATGATTTAACTCTCTCTCTCTTTATTTTAGATAATTTCCCCCCATTAATTGTAGCTCTGTTGAAATTGGATCTGAAATAGGGAAGTAAATATTATAATTCATTACCTAGTTCATACTTCTCTTTGCATACAAAAGATATTAATGGTATGAACTTAGCTAACTGGTTTGTTCCCTGGAAGACAAAGGTTTTATTTCTTGCCCCAAAGATCCAACTTTGGGGCAAGGCTGCTGCTTTGTACAATGGCCAGTTGAAGTTTGCTTTTGTTGTCCAGGGAGGACTCCAAGCTCAGTGATTTAGATGAACTGGTCAGTACCAGATCTTGATAGAGATGTCTTTATTCTCTTTTAGTTTTTGGTTTAGAGTGGTCTGGTCTGTTCTTTGGCGGGATGTCAATCTTTAAACTAGATTGTGGGCAAATCTTGCTGCCTAAGAAGGAAGGAAGAGAAACCATTGGGAACCAGACAGACTTTCGAACCATTTAAATTCCATTTCAGGAGTTAGAAAGCTTAGTTTCTGGGATTTTAATACTAGTAGAAGAATTCCAGTACATTCAACATTCACGCCACCTACTTTGCCAAAGTGGGGCAGGGCTTTATTTTCTGAAAAATAACAGTGTTCAGTATTTTGGTTTTTCAGAGAGGTTCTTCTGTGTCAAGTTTATCCCAATATTTTTTAGGTTGTTTTACTTTCTGGAAGGATGTGGAAAAGGGAAATTTCAGATTGGACTGCCTTTTAGCTCTTTCAGGTCACTGCCACGTAAGCCCTGTGTTTGCTGCCAGTGGCACACCCACTGACTTAGAATTATTACTTGGGCAAAGCGCGGAAGCAGCACTCCCCTCCACGAATAGAGAAAATCTAGGACTAGTCTGAGTTTTTGCTAGATTATTAAAATGCAGTTACTATTTGGGGGAGGGGGTATAGACCTGGAGATTGAAACCCATGCATGCTGCTGCTTAGCTATATCCCTGGCCCCATAAAAAGACAGTTTTTGCAAACAGTATTTTGGTTTATAAATTTTAGAACCTTTCCAAGTCACAGTGTCTATCTTCTTGTCTAATGAGAATAATGACGACAAAAGGTGTGAGTTTTGTTCCATTTTGGCAATGGAAAATATTTATGAATTAGTTGGTCTCTCAAAACTTTTTGTAGCTGTTGAGCCTTGGATATACCCTAACTGAGAGAGAAAGAGAGAGACAATCAGAGAGAGAGCTATCAAACCTCTTAAAAGACAGCCCATTATGAAATTTACTCTTGACAGGACACATGAACAGGAATATACTTCTAAGGAAGTTTCATAGAGAGGCCTGACCTTTTAGGAAAAATATTTCAGGAATATTAGTAGAAACAATGAATGATTGGGCACAATGACTTGATAGGTATTTTGATAATTATTAAAACAGCTGTGAGTAGACAATTATTGTAAAATGAATAATAAAAGCAGCATTCAGAGCAAGCACTAAACAACAAGAGTAATCTTTATTTGAGTGTTGAGTTACGGGCAGAGAGATAACACACTCTGGTGTATTATCTGAGATGATACACTCAGGTATGGCACTTGCTTTGTCTGTGGACAAGTTAGGATTGAGCCCCGATACTTAAACACTCCCAGGTATGGGCCAAAACCCAAAGAAGGAAAAAAAAGAAGCATTGAGTTACATATTTTGGTTTTCCAAAATGGGATCTTGAACTGTGGCCCAACTGTATTTTTAAAATGAAAACAAATAGTGTGTCTCTATCCCATGACCTCATTGCTTAAACCAGGAAGACTTAGCTGCTTCCCCTGAATATAAAATTCCTTCCAACATTGACAAACAAATGGAGAGTGATTATGGGTTTGGTGTGTAAGTTACTTGGCCAGCTGCATCCTCTACAGGTTTTTTTTGAATATTTTGTTTTTCTTCAGAGATTTTATTTCTAACTTGCAATTTGTAATGTGGACATTGGATAATTATCCCAACTTTCCGAATAGGTAGCCGAAGTACTCCCCAGCAGGCAAATATGAAAAGAAGTCTGAATCATTTCATTGGCTGGTTGGAAAGGAGAATGTTTTATGTTTTCAACCAAACATTTTTCCATCCTAATTAGCAGTTTTGTGGGGGACATTCTCTGAGAAATTCTAAAGAGTAATTTTCTCTTTGTTGTCTTTAAAATAATTAAAATTTAATAAAAATATTCTTTAATAGATTAGTTTTTATCTTAAAGCTTAATAAAATATCCATGTAGAGTATTTCTTAATTCTATCCCAGTTTCATGTATTTCTATATCTATATTCTTTGCTTTTTACTTATTAAATAGAAATCCAGTTAATTATTAATGGTGTAATAATAGAAAATCAGAGTCTTGATTTTTATTTTGTTACTCTCTTTTATTCTGGATCTTTGCTCAGGGATCGTTCCTGGAGGGCTCAGGGAACCAGGTCATCTACCCAAAAAGGCAAGCACCTTAACCCCTGGATAATCACTCTGGCTTCCATGTAGTTATTTTTAGGGGAAGACTTAGTTACTGAGAGATCTGAGTTTTCAAGTAACTGTATTCAAGAATCTGCTATTGTTAAAAACGATATATAAAGTCTACCTATTAGAATCAAAACTCTTGTTAGTAATTTCATATTGTGATGAACATTTTAAGTTTCAGTTTACTTATTCTTAAAAATGGTAATTTGATGATGTATTTTTCTGATTTTAGCCTTAATATTCTATGTTTATAAATTTATAATTCATAGATATTGATTATGGGGAGAAGAATTTCTATCCTTAAACAAAAACTCTATGAATATTTATAAGCATGCTGCCATAAAAGGAATATTCTTAATTCCTTTAAACCAAAGCTTTTCACAATTCCACATTTAACAACTGAAATTGAAAAGGATGTTCACTCCCAACCCAAAGAAAAACATTTCTAAAGAGATTATGCTGGATAATATTTGGAATTTGTTGACATCTGGAATAAATCCTCTCCCATTTTTCCATTGCTCATCTTCCCTTCACAAAAAATAAAAGCCCATAAGCTCTGAACAATATTTCTTGGTTTTAAATACAGAGATAATGAGTTAGAGTATGTACTCTTTTGTACCCCTGGTGTTCTAATAAAAATTGCCCATTTTCTATTGACAACTAATATTTTATAAAAAGGATCATGAAATTTAAAAAAATTCGCAAATAGGGACTATTAAATGATATTACCAAGAACTTTGACAGGTGACAATAAAAGAAGTTTTCTACATTTGGTAGAGTAAAATTCCTTGAGTGATTACATTATTTGTAAAAAGAAAATCTAATTCAGTTAAAAGTTCGAACAGCATTGATTTGGAGCCTACCATGTTCTAGTCATGTTAGTAGATGCTTTATTTTTCATCCAGTTTAAAGCTCACAGTGAAATTGTTTTTCTTTTAGGGGCATAATTATATTTTTCGAAGGATAAAAATGAACATGTATAAAAATGTGCTAGTCCAACTGAGTTTCTTTGCTCAAGTATGAAGGAAAAAAAATATGATATAAATCCTTTTCTCCCCAAGAAATTAAATCATCAAATTATCACAATTTTCAAGTTAGCTAATAAAAGAAAGCTTTATATGAAAAGACAAATGATTTGGAAGTAGTTTATAATATAGCCTGATAATATGCAATTACATAATTTGTATATAAATAGATTCACTTAGGTAAGCATTCCTCCTATGAGTTTGTACATGCCATAGTAATTTGCTTAATTAGCCCCTCTTATTTAGAGATAGTATAAAGGTAAACATCAACTCATGTATCAGCAATTACTAGATTAATGAAATCCTTATCAACTATGGCGTATCTTTATGACATTATGGGAATATACTAAATCGTAGTTACTAAATCATAGTTATACTCTAAGGCATCAACTTATCTTGGGTGTTAAGGGTTGTGAAATATTAAATCTGTATCTGGGAAATTGGCAAAGTTATTCTAAAAAAAAGCATGTCTGACCACCTTCTATGTTCAAGTTAGTAAAGCAGTCTTAATGCTAAAACTACTAATTTATATTAAAAAACTGATACCGCTTATAATTGTTAAGGTCTTTTAACACATAGAAAAAATAATTCAGTGCCAACATTCCCATTTTAATATCCTTTGAAATCTTTGGGAGAGTGGATCCAAAATTCTTGTCATGCCTTTCGATTGCCTATCGACCTATTTAATTAGTGAAATGTTTTCAATGCGATGATGGCTTGTGGCCTTTCTGGGTGCTGCCGGAGGAAATAAATCTTGGAAGAAGGGGTTCACCAAGAAGTGTCAAGTCTTGGATGTGTTATTCATCATCTCCCTGAAGGCTGGAATCCCCAGGCAGGAAAGCCTGGTACTTGAAACACTAATATGCCGTCTAGGCACTGAGTGTCCAGAGAGAGTTGAGGGACTCTTCGTCCTACAGAAAGGCAGGGAGCAAAAGATGAGTGAGGAAACTTAAAGTTGCCATTTACAAAGCAGATTTGGAACTAAGCTGAACTTAACTAGACACATGCACTTGATCAGCACTCCTTACCCGCAGTTGATTGTTCTGCCAGCGACCACAGTGATTGCCAGTCAACTTTAGACACTAAAGTGCAGTTATGTTCTGAGCCTTGAGTCCATGCAATCTGGAATGAGATGAAACAGGTGAATACCAACATCCCCAACTCATCTGTGTTCTTAGAACCTGTCTAATGCTTCACAGAGTGTCTTCGTCATAAACATTTGTTCCCTCACAGGCCCCCTTTTTGTATCCCAGTGGATTGCAGAAAGATCATTGAAATCTGGCAGGAAATATTTGAAGGAAAATCACAACTTTAGGTTCTCTTCTGGAGAATTAAAGAGGGAACAAAACAAAACCTAAACAGACACAGGCTTCTCGGTGGGACTGGTTTGC
This sequence comes from Cryptotis parvus, assembly GCA_021461705.1. Taxonomy (NCBI): domain Eukaryota; kingdom Metazoa; phylum Chordata; class Mammalia; order Eulipotyphla; family Soricidae; genus Cryptotis; species Cryptotis parvus. Next base: position 110,381 of record JAJIBD010022625.1, on the reverse strand, counting down.
AGGTCGGGGAATGCCCTCATGATCCATGGCACTCCCCAGGAAACACCTGCTTCTCCACTTGGTCCTTTGTTGGCTAATGACAGTGCGTCAAGGGGAAATCGTATTTCCTCCCCACTACATGTTTCTTTGTTAGAGCTGCATCACATTCAGGCATTTTTCTTTCCTTTCTTTGATGGAGGAAAAATGCAGGATGATGAGAAAGCCCTGACTGACATCACCAGATTATTTTGAATTCTAAAACCATTCCAGTTGCATCACTAGGGCTTGAATATGCCTTAGGTTCAGAGTATGTATAAGGATTTTTCACTTACAGTTCCATTTTCTTCACAGAATTAGAGCTAATAGAGGGAGAAAGGGTATTCCAGACATTAAGCTGAATTTGGCAGGATTGTCCATTTTGTTAGTATTCATAAATGTCTCTGAGTCTTTTTCTATGCACTTCAGTTGGTTCCTCAATAGTCTTTTGGGGAGGATGGTGTCACCAATCCACTGTCAAATATACTTTCTTTCCCTTACAATGTTCTTTCCATTTTGAAGTTGAAGGGAATTGTAATTTTTTTAAATTACACAACCATTGGCTGCTGGCTAATAACAGCCAATACCTACAACTATATTTCTAATATAGTGAAATCTTGACAATGCTTCACAAAATATTCTTGAGGAGTATAAGAATAAGGATTTATAACTAATAGGTTCTTTTTTCATGCCTTGCTTCCCCCCACTTAACATGAAAACTCTCCTATATGTTTAAATATGTAATTGGATTGCTGATGGCTTGGCATTTCAAAAAGATAAAATAATATAGAGGGATAGTTGATATGTGTAGATTAACACAATAGTTTTTTTTTTTTTTGCTTTTTCAGTCACACTTGGTAATGCTCTGTGGTTACTCCAGGCTCTGCACTCAGGAATTACTCCTGACGGTGCTTGGGGGACCATATAGGATGCTGGGGATCGAATCTGGGTCAGCCGCTGCAAGGCAAGCGCTTATCCCTCCAGACCCAACACAATAGTTTTTAAGAAGAGATGAAAGTGAATTATTTTCCTCTAATGCAAATTGAGAAAAAAATGGGAAAAGTGATGAAAGAACAGAAGTAATGATCTGATCTAAAAGCACAAAAACAGATGTAAATATTGAAACTTGGTCCTAACCAGCTTTAACCAATATTTAGAGCACACAGCAAATGAAATAATATTAATGATTGTTCACTGATTATTTCATAAATCAATTATGAACTTCCAAGTATTAAACTATACAGATATAAGAAAGCAATAAAAATTATCCCTATTTCCCCAGCAACTTATAGTCAGAGTGAGAGAACATATTACTCAAATTATTGCAAGAAACACTTGGATACAAATATAAATACAATAAAGGCAACTGTAGAAAGGTATTTACATATTTAAATGGTGAGGAAAAATGAAAAAATGTTATCTTGTAAAAGGTAAAGAAACATTTTATATTGATTCTACATCTACCCTGACAGAATCAGGGTCGATTATTAAAGGTTTATTGGAATATAGTCATGTTCACTTGCCCCTGTACTATCTATGGCTGCTTTTGTATTACTGGGGTAGGTTTAAGTGGTTGCAGTAGAAACACCCTGGCCAATAAAGCCTAAAATAACTGCTGTCTGGCCCTTTACAGGTTGTGGGTTGATTTTAACTTTATTAAGGGAAATTATGAGAAACAAAGGTAGTACTGAATTACAAATAACATTTTATAGTCATGAATTTCATAGTTCTTAGGAATGACTTAAGAATTTAGTTTAGTTCATGATGTGAATATCAGTGCCTCTTTCATGTTTTCATGAGGAATATAGTAGACATGGAGTCAAAATGTGTCTCGCCTGCCTGCTACATAGACATATGCTCTAACTATGCTACTTTTATTATATTAATTATTATTCAAAGTCTAATCTCTTCAAAAGAAGGCAGCATGATTTTGTCTTTAAATACCCATTGTCTGCCATATAGAGGCATTTAATTATTTTTGGTAAATTAACACAAATTACACATTTCACAAAAGTGAAGTTTGCCTTTAGTTAAAACACAATATATAAATTCTAAAGAACAAAAGGCATATTTACTTCAGTAACTTTTGTAGAAAAGTAATATATGAGAATAGTAGATTTAATTCTGTGAGAAATCAAATCAGTGATGTAGAAAAATTTTTTTAATTTTTACTAATATGTATTTCTATGCAGAGAAAAAATGTTGAAGTTTAGTAAATAAAGCAGACAACCAAACCAGCTAGTAAGTTATCCTTTAATGAGAGAAGGAAACCAGTGGAACAAAATGTTTGTCAGAGATATACTGGAAGAAAAATTTTTCTGAGCTAAGAAAATACCCAGATTCTTATCTATATTTTCTAGTTCTTCCTATAACAGTAATATCTAGCTTCCATGGAAGCAACCCATGGAGCTGACCTCCAAAGGATAGTGAGGGGCTTGGCCAGCCCCCTGGCCGATTCCAACATTGTTCCAAGGGTTCATTCACACATGCAAGGGAAAGGCCTCACTGACCGGACTTGGAGCAGGGATTTGGGCTCCTCCGCACTTTCCTCCACCTCCATGCCAAGCTACCCTGGAAGAGAGTCATGCCAGACCCAGAGCTCCATCGGCACACAGCCACAGATCAGTCGCACGACAGTCTAAGATAGTACTAGATGTTAGGAACAGGTCCTTCCCAGGATCTTTCACATTTATACTCTCTATACAGTTCTAGGCAGGTTCTAGCACAAACCTGTCATCCCAGTAAGCCTAGCAAGAAGTCAGATAAACCCCCACATCATGAGATCTAAAGACCCTGAAGGAACGGTTTGAGGTTCTTCATATTCCTGAATCAACCAGATGTCATTGGGCTACATTGGCACGTGATAGGGTCCAATGGAAATGTTACTGGTGCCCACTCGAGCAAATCGATGAATAACGGGATTCAAGTGAAGTGATCAAGTGATCATGAGATCAGTCATTCTCAACATCCAGACTCCACAGTTCCTCACAGCTCCACCCAAGAGAAAACCTGATCTTTCCCTTTAAGTTTCATCAGTAAATGCTCGAGATGAGAGCCTTTTACTGAGAGTATACCACCTACATGGCAGAGCCTAGCAAGCTACCTGTGTTCTATTTGATATGCCAAAAACCAGTAACAATTATGGACCTCATTCCCATGACCTGAAGGAATGGTTTGAGGCTCTTCCTGTCCCTGGAACAAGCAGATGCCCTTGGGCTACACTTGCTTGCCACAGGATGGATGGAGATGTTACTGGTGCCTGCTCAAGCAAATCGATGAACAATGGGAAGACAAGTGATACAAGAGATCCATGTCCATCTTACATATACAAATAAGTCATGCTCTGAATATTTATGTGAGGTGATTGGTGATACAAGTAAGTACAGCATTTTAGAATATTGAAAGAGACTGGATGCTTTTTAATTCTATTTGTGAATAAAATCAAGCAAATGATAAGCATTTAAGTAAAATTTTGCATGGCTAGATTTATGAACTTTAATTTCAAGTAAAATACTAGATAAAACAGTAATTCATTATAATTGAAAATAGTAATAAAAGCACAATATACAAGATTATCAAAGAAGACAGACTACTCTCAAACTCATGAGTTCTATCACCATGACTTCAAAACTAGAGAAGGATACTAAATCAATAACCCAAATATACCTAATATACAAAGGAAACATTATTAGTAAAATACCTTCAAACCTAAATCAGCAGTACATTGAAAGTATCATTCACCATAATCAAGAGGAATCTATATCTGGGACATAAAGATTATTTAGCATATGCAAATCAATTATCACAGTAGTTCATATTAATAGAGTGAAAGAATAAACAAAAAATAAGATACTTGATAAAGAATAAACAAAAGATAAGATACTTGATAAAATATCCTTTCAGAAAGATAGCTCACAAAATTAAACAGGTAATTATGATAAAAACTCTTACAATTAAGTAGGGAAGGAATTTGACTCAATATAATAAAGCCCATATTTGATACACCCACAACTAAATTATGCATATTGAAATTATTTTCTTCTTAAGGTCACAAATGTGATGAGAACAACTATTCTTTCCAGTCTTGTTCAAAGGAACGGGTTTCAAAGGAAAAAGACGAAAAGCATTGTATTATAAGGGAAGAAGTAAAATAATATATCTATCAAATGATTTTATGTAATGATCTTTCTAAAGACTCCATCAAAAAAATTTAAAGATAATAAATGAATTCAGTACAGTACTAGGGACGTAAAATTACCAGACAAAAATCTATGCAAGCATAATGCAAGTGACAATTATAAATCACTCATGTCACTTAATAGTAATATGTTTGTATATCATTAAAAATGAACAGAAAATCAAAATAAACCTTTTTCCATAGAGGACATACAAAATCCAAGAGTACATGTCAGAATCACTAGTTACTAGGAAAATGAAAATCGAAATCCCAGTGAGAATCATCTTTAGCCTAATGTGGTGGCCTTCAGTGAAAGACAAGAGAATATGTGGATAAGAGGTAAAAACAGATTGGGAACCCTTGTGGACTGTTAGGGATATTGTGAGCTGGTATACAAGGGTCTATGGAAAAATATCGAAGATCCTCAGGACATTAAAAAAAAAGAAATAGAGTATAATACAGAAATTGCATTTATGTAACTCCTTCCAGAGGAAATAAAAATACCTACTCAGAGAGGTATATGAAACCCTATGTTTTATAACCTCACTGTCTAAAATATCAAGACATAAAAACAACCTAAATGGCAGATAAATGTCTAAAGAACCTGTGAAGTATACATATAATGGACTATTATTCTTATTTAAGAAAGAAAACCCAGTCATCTACAACAAACAACATGGATAGCTCTTGAAAACATTAAGTGAAATAAGACAAAGAAAAAATTTGTATTATCTCATATTTATGTCAAATTAAAATACAAATTTACAGAAAAATTATATTTGTGATTACAAGAGGTGAAAGCTATTGGGGACAATAGGTATGATATACAAAAAGGATAACCATGGTCAATGTGCAATGTCTAAGGTTATGTATGTAAGTGGTTAAGGGTTGCAGAACACCTGCCCAGAACCTCTGCATCTGGCCTGGAGTTGCCTCCTGCAGGTCACTTTGTAGATAGGAGGAGGACAGTTTGAATGTGGCAGTTTATCTGACCACGTGTTCTATACTGGCTGGTATAAATATTCTTTCATGCTGCCACAATCATTATGGGACTAGCTAGATCTTACTGGTGTATTTGCCTGGCCATGCCTCTTTGGAGCTCTAAGTAATTAGACCAGAGAGAAATGCAGTTTGCCTCCAAGCAAGCAAGCCGGGCTCTCCTGATAACTCAAAGCTAAACTACAGAACTACCATGAAATAAAAACTAGACTCTTGTGAAGGCTTGGAAAATATTTAACTGGCTACAGTATATTCTTTGGTACAGATGCATGCCTTTGTATTCTGAGATACAGTTCATCTCAGAAACCCCTTCTCTACCCTGCAGGGGGCATTTCCTGGGCAGATCTTGGCTTGGCAACATTAACATCTCAAAGGGCCTAGGTGAGGTCCTGGGAGAAATTACCTGAGGGCATTGACTCTGATGGCTTTCTATTAGAGTGGGAGGTCTGGGTTGCAGGGATATAAAACTAACCTGCTTCCTTTCTTGCGCTCTTTGGAGTTGCTCTCTTTTCCCCCTTTCTGCGCACTCCAAATTAGTAAGCCTGAAATATGTGCTATTTTCTGAGACTGGACAGAGTACAGCAGATAGGACACTTACTTTGCTCACTGCTGATCCTGGCACCTCAAATGGTCACCTGAGTCCCTCCAGGAATGGTCCCTGAAGACAGAGCCAGGAGTAAGCTCTGAGCACAGTCAGGTGCCCCCCACACACGTTTTTCTTATCTGACTATTTTTTATATATAACTAGAAAAACAAAAGTCTTAAAATGTTAAAATACACCTAAATTATAGTGAAATGAACTATTAAGTTGTCATGAGTTTACTTTTATATCTGACATTACATAATTTGCTTTGTGGATTTGACATATACAAATTAATAAAATTAGCTTGTAGCTCTTCGAGTTCATGTTCTCTCAGTTCTTTCTTGAACACACTTTCCCCCTCTCTTTTCTCCTTTCTAAACAAGTTTTAATCCATAAAATCTCTCTTGCTTCACATACACACAAAGACAGAGTCCTGTAGTAAGTTTAGAAACGTATGTATTGATTATTAGGCAATGTTTCTATGCAAAACAAGGTGTTGGAGCCAAGAGGTAATTGGACCTATGTCTTGAATCTTATGTACAAGACATTGGAAGGAAACCTTCAAGTAGACTTGAAGCTAATGATCCAGAAAGATGTGTGCTTCAAATTTCTCCAGTGACAGTAAAGGTTTTGTAAAGCCATCATCATTCTCACGCGGAGGCTTCTAGTGTCATGGACTACCCATTTGTATGACAGCTGGCTGACACTAACTTATCTGTGACAAACTGGATGAAACCAACTGGTCTGTCACATAAAATGATCCCTAGTTTCTCATTCTTTGTCACCATTTTTCTAACTGACTGATCTATTCAAGCCAGACTATCTTCCAATTTGGTTTATTCACCTGGGCTACTTATATGGTTCAGAATACAACTTTCGTTTTATTCCCTTATAATTACCCCCCACACACACTTTATTTAGACGTCACTGTTTACAAAATTGTTCATGATGATTTGTTGCAACACCAATCCACATCAATCCACAGACACTGTCACCTTCCCTCCACTATTGTCTCTATTTTCCTAACCACCCCTAAAGCCTGCTCCCATGACGGGCCCATAGTAATTTACTTTACATTGCTTGTTACCACGAAATTGCTGATGGAATGACACAAAATACGTCAGTAAAGTAAAATTTGTGAAAATTGTTGTATCTCACCATAAGGATATTAAGTCCTTATCTGAGGGCTTATTGAGCTGTTGTTGCAAGTCAGTCTTCTGTTTGTTAGTCAAGATTAATTAGCTTCTAGGACAGCAGCTCATGCTCAAGAAAACCCAGGATATTTATTTGGCAGGCTGGAGGCATGGCGGTAGCATGTGGAGTGTGAGTGAGACTTCCAGGGCTTTCGTGGGGTGGGAACTTGGCCCTCCCCCTCGAGATCACCTGGGAGGTCTCAGCTGGGACCTAGTATCAGAGAAAATTTGGGGCTAGTTGATCTCCTTTGAGATTTAATTCCCAGTCTCTGAAACAGGGCTGGTTGATGAGTTGATATGGCGGAAGACAGCTAGCTGTGGAATGTGGCTATGGCTGCTGGGGCACCCAGAAGTATGGGCCGGTGGACCCATTCCGATTCCATTCCGATTCCAAGATGGCCCGAAGTTTTCAACCAAATACATCTTTCAATCTCATCTCTCTTCTAAACATAAGGTTGAGAACACAACATACAATTTCAGCTTATTTTGTGTCTTTGGAGTGATACTAGTTTTTGTTTGAATTTCCAGATGAAAGTCTACCAAAAAGATGGGAAAAAAATAAAATCCATAACAACCATAGTTAGCCTGTTCCAATTTGAGTCAATTTAAGTTCTCTTTGGGCAAAAACCAATTCAAAATAAGTCTCAAGTTCCTGACATAAAAGAAACATATAAAAGCAGAAAATTTAAGACCGCTCAATAACTTTTAATATCACTGGGAAAAGTTTTATAGATTTTTGGTATCTTTATTTCTTTTTCTTATTTAAAATGTTAATAAATCTCATTCTAATCTAAATATTAAAAAGGAACTGGGGGCAATGGATGTATAAAAATGAAAATATCTTAAGGAGCAAGAGCAACAAAGTCAGTCTATGAAATGAGGACATTAAAGACTTTTCCTTTACATGCTAAAGAGATATGAGCAGGGAATAATGATAACGTTCAAGAGGGTAAAAAGCAGAACTGTTTTCTTGCAATAATAATCCAGGGGATATATATTTCCTCTGATGGGGTTCACATAAATAAATCATCTGTGTTGATTATTTCAGAGAAGTTAAACACATTTTTATTGATTAGATATTTATTCTCTGAAGTAACGTTTTTGTATTTTGCCTTCTAGAACGTTTTATATTCTTTGTTTTCATTTTAGTTTAATATCTCACCACTGATTATTAGTGATTTCTTGTGTCCCTAATATAATGAACACAGGAAATGCAACATGCAAATATCTAGATTAAAATCTCAGGTGTTCCTGGTTCCTTTCCTAGAACATTATGAATATTGCTAGTCTTTTGGTTAATGTTTGTGAGATCTGCGCACGTCTGTGCTCACACACCATTTCTTATGGTGGTAAAGAGCTTAGAAAAATGTCTAGAAAAATGATTTAGCTTGCCTTTCTGTTTTATAGTTCTCTTCTATGGTATGAAATTCTATCTGAAATGTTTTTCTTTGGAAACTTGATTCTTTCTTTCATAGCATCTAAAAAATTGAAGGGACCAGAGTGATGCTTGCCTTGTACACAGCAGGACTAGGTTCGATCCCTGGGACAATGTATGGTCCCCCTGAGCTTGCCAGACATTATCTTTAAGCTCAGAAACAGGAGTAAGGACTGAGAATACAGGTGTGCCCCAGCACCTCCCAAGGGAAAAAAGAAAAAAGGAAAGTGTAAGGTTTTCTCTTTAAGCTGGTGATCTCCCTTGAACATGTTTCTCTCTTGCAGGTTTCTTTGCTTCTGTTCTCACTCTGGAGAAACCCCTGTTCTTTCCTTAACACACTTTCTCTCTCCTCTTACATCTTTCTATGCAAGCTTTATTTGAGAAAAACTATTTGAAACCTAGCTACTATGAGCTAGTAGTTGCAAAGCATAATTGAAAAGCATACCACAAGAGGATGATGACATAACGATGTTTTTTGAAAAGTCAGGGGTGATTGAAAAATTTACCAAATCATTCAGTAAAGTCTGTGGGCAAATTTGTATTGTCACTTTGTAATATAATATGCTCTGCATCTAGCCTTGAGTTGCTACTTTAAAGTTTTCATTGATGCCTGAAAATAACACATGACATGCTAAAGTTGATGAATGAGTTTGAACTCACTTTCTGGCTCCTATAAACCCATTTATGCTGGAGGAAGCAGGAAATAAAGAAGAAACTCCACCATCAGTTGTGACAGGTGGACTGCCCAGATCAGATGAGAGCTGATGACTGTCCTCTCATCCTTTCCTTCATAATAGGCTATTTTGCAACCTCACTCTCACATGCTATGGAAGCTGTCTTTACTGTTAATTCTAGTAGTCCTTGACTTGACTCGGGAGTAAGCATATTAGAGAGGAAACATGGTAGAGTGTGAAAAAAGAGAGCAGCATTATTCTTTTCATTTATGTGGGCATCATAATTAAACACTGTGTGGGAGAGTTGGGCAGAATATAAATATATCCTTTGTGAGTCTGTGATTTTCTTACCTCTATAACAAAGGCACGCTCTGGAAAATTTAGTATGTCATCACTTCTGTTCCTTAGCTTCCCTTTGGGAAGCAATCATTGGAAGTTTGAAAACCTCTAACATCAGCTATCAAGATGAAGGAAGTTAAGGAAGTTATGTTCTGAACATACTCATTTTTGCTAAATATCTTTAGGAAAATCAGTCATCACAATACAAAGGCGTGTGTTTAGAATATCTATGAAACCGCGAGCGTGTGTTAGAGAGATTCTTACTGGCACGAGTCCAGACTTGTTTAACAAGAATGAAAAGAGAACATTTTGTATTCTACCTGCCAGGTGAGAATTTGAGTCATACACATGTCCCAAACTGGTGTTTTTGGAGGCAGAGAGCCAATGAGAAACTGTAACCGTAGCAGCTCTTTCTCGTTAATATAATGCATACATTATTGACAGCGTGCAGTATAGATGATTTTACACTTCAAGATCTGTTTGTGAAGTTCTAATAAATCTAAGAGAACACTAGCTAATTTAGAACACAATTCTTGGCAGAGTGTGTTATACAACAGGGTTTTTGCTTTGAAGAGACCTTTGATAATATTTAGTTAGAATTTCTCTATTGAGACTCCTGAGTATAACTGTTAGAGTCCTTTCACTCAATTAAGGATCCTACTAGCATTCAGAGTTTCCCCCTTTTAAGCCCCCCACCCTTCTCCCTTAGACCCTTTCCTAATGGATATAAAATGGGATTGATTTAATCAATGATTTTTCTAGAAAACTATTCCATTGAGTTTCTATTTTCAAAATTAGCTTTGAAAACATGTTTTGGAATGAGTTGTTGTATAAGTTGATGAGTGATGTATAAGTTGAATGAGTATGCATTTTTAAAATAACATTTTTGATGATGTTTTGGAATTTAAAATAACTTTTTAAAATCTATGATAGCTATCATGATTCTCATTGCTTAGATTATTTCCAGCCCTTATTCATGAAATAATCAGACTTTAACATTCAAGATGTTTGGATTGTTAGCCACCACTATTAGGGTCTCAGATCAGTAAACTAAATATTCATCAGCTCCTTCTAATTTTTGCATAACTATCTTCCTTCTAGTTATGGTGTGTGGATTTTCAGGCATCGCGAATAATTAAATCAAGTCTGACACTATCTATAAAGAGATAGTGTTGGAACCCACGGATTAAGCGATTAGTTTTAGTAAAAGGAAATTCCCTATAACTCAAGCATAAATCCTAATTCTAAGGTACCCCCAGTTCTTCTGACCCCCATCAACAGATTAGAGATTCCAATGTAAAGAGAATGTTGGGTGAGGACTAAACCACCTTCATTTTATATATATATATATATATAAAAAATTTTTTGTTGAGAACTTGCTGCAAGAAATGATTTCCAGGAAGGCATAGACATCTCCATGAATCGTGCAAAGATGAATGTCTTCTTTCCCTTTCTTACTCTTTCCCTCCATAGCAATTGAAACCAATTGACTTAAAGCCAAGAAGTTTATTGCTAAATATATTAAAGCCAAGGAATTTATTATTAAAATTTTGATAAGTTTAAAAATAAAAATACTTATTTTTAAAATATAGGTTCCTTTGCTTCAAAAAATAAAATAAAATAAGTTGTAATTTAGGAGCAGCCAGATGGGAGAGACAGAAAGAAAGAAAGAAAGAAAGAAAGAAAGAAAGAAAGAAAGAAAGAAAGAAAGAAAAGAAAGAAAGAAAAAGAGAGAGAGAGAGAGAGAAAGAAAGAAAGAAAGAAAGAAAGAAAGAAAGAGAGAGAGAAAGAAAGAAAGAAAGAAAGAAAGAAAGAAAGAGAGAAAGAAAGAAAAGAAAGAAAGAAAGAGAGAGAGAAAGAAAGAAAGAAAGAAAGAGAGAGAGAGAGAGAAAGAAAGAAAGAAAGAGAGAGAGAGAGAGAGAGAGAGAGAAAGAAAGAAAGAAAGAAAGAAAAAGAAAAGAAAGAAAGAAAAGAAGAAAGAAAGAAAGAAAGAAAGAAAGAAAGAAAGAAAGAAAGAAAGAAAGAAAGAAAGAAAGAAAGAAAGAAAGAAAGAAAGAAAGAAAGAAAGAAAGAAAGAAAGAAAGAAAGAAAGAAAGAAAGAAAGAAAGAAAGAAAGAAAGAAAGAAAGAAAGAAAGAAAGAAAGAAAGAAAGAAAGAAAGAAAGAAAGAAAGAAAGAAAGAAAGAAAGAAAGAAAGAAAGAAAGAAAGAAAGAAAGAAAGAAAGAAAGAAAGAAAAAAAGTTTCCTGACTTCTCTGAGTTACTCCTCTCCTGACTTTTCGCTTGTTGACCAACTCGAACAACTTCAGATCCTGTTTTGGAGATTTGGAGCCACTACAATACGAGCTTCGTTGAATAAATGATTGACTATTAGAATTGATCTCCCTTCCTCCAGAGCAGGGAGAGTAGAGGAATTGAAGGATGGGACTGGAAATTCCCACCTGCAGTCTTAGACTTGTTTCCATTGGCAAGCAGCCCCTATTCTGAGGTGCTTTCCGAAAGTCACCTCATTAACATCAGAAAAGATATTCATCTGATTCAGCATAGGAAAACCCAAGGGTCTTAAAAAGTTATGTGCCAAGAACCAAGATAAAGAGAAAATAAATATTTGTTATAAATCAAAATATTACAGGTATTCTGACCTACAACTGCTATTCTTCTACAGAAATCTTGCTGTCTATTAAGAAAAACAAGTATTGGTTTCCATTGCCTTCAATGGAAAGGAGGTCCCCATAATTGCCTGGTCTACTGCCCTTTCACAGAAGAAAAACTACGTTCATTGACCTCTGGAATCCTACCTTACTTTGTTTGAGAAATAGAAAGCACACCTCCACCCGCTGCACCTGCGGCTACTCTAACTCCTTTAAATTCTTCCAGCAACCCCTCAGGAGAATATCACCATTTGGGAAATTGCAGGCCTTCATCACAGGTGAACAATTCTTTTCAACCTTTTGTTTGCTTCACAACCTATTTTTATAGAGCTTTAGACCTAGAAAATGTTGCCACATGACCTTCCAATTTTATTCTCGTGACTTCCTCAGAAACAGTACTTTTAAGACCTCTGAGATACAGATTTCCTCCGTATGTATACTTTCCCTTTCCATTAACAAATTCTGGTTGCTTTTAAAAATCCAGCCCAAAACTCTCTTTTAAAAATGCATTCCTTTATCTATTTAAAGGGTGGGTGTCCTCTCAAGCAATACTTAGGAGACCTGGAGGCAACTGCAGTGATGTATGGCTTGGCCAGGTCACATAGATCAATGCTAAGATCTGGCAATATGGTCCTACTTGGGCTCTGTGCTCGAGGGTCACTCCCAAGGACAGTGACTGTATGGTGCTGGCGATCACACCCGAGCCTCCTGCATGTAAAGCACCTGTACAAGCCTACTGAGATCTCTCCTCAAACTTAATTTTTGTATCTCTGTGAGGAATTTTTGCTGTCTATAATGATGGGAGGCCATCATCCCAGTATTTTGAGAAGTAAACCTCCCTGCACAATTTGTCTGTCTATTTATCTATCAATCCATCAATCTATCCATCTATCCATCCAACCGTCCGCCCGTCCACCCATCTGTCCGTCCACTCACCCGCCTGCCGGTCCATCCGGTCCATCTGTCAATCCATCTATCTATCTATTTTATACTTCTATCTTTATATATTAACTGTATTGTTTCTAGGATAGAGGAAATAGTACAGGAGTTAAGGTTCATACCTTATAGTCACAGGACCCCAAACTGGTCATGCACACCACATGGATCCCCAAAATTGGTGGGTTTTACATGGAAACAGCTATAGTGACTCTGGTGGTCCCAGGCACTACAGTACCTGAGCAACACCATATTATTAGGTCAACTAGAATCATTCAGTTTTCTAGACTGGTTGACAGAGAATATCTGGAAGTTGTCCCTTGGCCCACAGAGTGGGCGAATTGCTCCAAATTAAAATTGCTCCTAAAAAAAGAGCTATTTAGGAAAAAAAATGTTCCTAATGCTATATACCATGTAATTTACACACACACAAACATGCACACAAATATAAATATAATCAAAATCAATAAATAAATTAGAATTTTTAAAGAATGATGTTTTAAGAATCATGATAATCAGGTGAGTGAGTTTAGCTGTTAAGTTAGGGTTCCTTCTATCTTCTTGTGCTACTTTCCAGGCAATTAGCTAGCACCTCTTTATGCTGTCAAAGATTCAAGTGTCTTATCCTACTCCCCAGAATTAGGGGAAAATGTCTTCTTTTAGCTTTTGAAAATATTATTAAAGTGAATATTTTAATATCAATATTTTTTTCATAACATTTTATTTTATTTTTTTGCTTTTTTTTTAATTTTTATTTTTACAATTACAAAGATATACAATTAAAAAGTTCATATTTGGGTTTTGGTCATACAGTGTTCCAGCACCCATCCCGCCACCAGTGCCCATCTCCCACCACCAACGTCCCCGGTTCCCTCCCCCTCCCCAGCCGTGCTCCATGGCAGGTTCTTTATTTCTTTCCGGTTTCTCTCTCTTTCTCTTTTCCTTCCCCTCCAGACTATGGATTACAGAACATACATTAAAGGGTTGTCATGTGTATCTTTTTGCCTCTATTTAATGCTCAGTTCTAGGTTGGCATTAGTACCCTCGACAATTGTTAGCACCCTGTTCCATTTTCTGTCTTACCTAGCCTCTGACTCCCACACGTTTGTGATAATTTCCACCTTTGACAAGACCTCCTGATATATGTTTCACTTGACCTTAGATATTGGTATCTTAATATGTACATATATATTTATGTTATGCAGATAAATGCAGTCATTCTGTGTCTGTCTCTCTCCTTCTGGCTAATTTCGCTCAACATAATCTTCTCCATGTCCATCCATTTATAGGCAAATTTTATAACTTCATTTTTCCTAATAGCTGCATAGTATTCCATTGTGTAGATGTACCAAAGCTTCTTTATCCAGTCATCGATTTTTCGGGCACTCTGGTTGCTTCCAGATTCTGGCTATTGTGAATAATGCTGCTATGAACATAAAAGTAGGGATGGTGTTTCCGCTGCGTATTTTTGGTTTCCCAGAGTAGATTCCCAGGAGTGGTATGGCTGGGTCAAATGAGAGTTCAATTTCTATTCTTTGGAGGAATGTCCATATTGTTTTCCAGAAAGGCTGTACCAGCCGGCTATCACCCACATCCCTTAACACTTAATATTTTGTCATTTGTTACTTATCACTTGAATTCCCACTGTTCATTGATTTGCTCGAGTGGGCACCAGTAACGTCTCCATTTGTTGGGAATAAGGTCCATTATTGTTACTGATTTTGTCATTTCGAATACACCACAGGTAGCTTGCCAGGCTCTGCCATGACTCTGGGTTCATCCCAGGAGGCCCAGACTTTTTTTATGTCAGACCATCAACCATCCAGGGGGCCATGGGGCAAAGCCCTGGGTGTAGACAAGCCTGTCTCCTGTCTGCCACCTGTCGATGCAGCCGGGCACTGCAGTCACATCTGCAACACCTCTAGGGGCAGGAATCATATTTTATATTATGTTTACTTCTTTTTCTGGTGGAAAATAAACCAGCTGTGCTCAGGATGCTCCTGATTTTATGCTAAGAATTACTCCTGGGGCCATATAAGATGCTGGGAAATGAACCTAGATCAGTTCCATGCAAGGTGAGCATCCTTCCCACTGTACTATAGCTCCAGTCCCATAACTATTATTTTCTTTCTTGTAAGACACTCTAAACGAAAAACCCTGCCCCATTCACCCTACTGGTTTTCAGTTCCTGCTGTGAACAGGCATTGAATAAATATTTGTTAGATAAATGGGCTAATGTATACATGTATTACTGGCTTTAAATGGTTACATACAAAGAGAAGACCCTTGCAATTGATTGTAACCCTTTAGATATTATGTGAGTTGAATAGAAAAGGCAAGAAGCTGGAATAAATTGGATTTCTGGCAGTATGAGAAGGGTGCAGATAAAACCATGGGTAGCAATTTTGTATGGGGGCAGAAGTCAGCTTTTGCAGCAGGGATTCTGTAAAGTGAGGTTAATGGGGAAGAAGCAAACATGAGTTAAAAAGCAATCAATACCTTTACTAGCCTAGAAAAAAAAGATAAAATAATATTGCACATAGTAAAGTGGCCATGTTTTGCAGCCTGAATTGATCAACTTCCTTGTGTCCTTATTATTCCTAATTATTTGAGGCTTTGCACATGCTCAAAGTATTAGTTGGTATTTAACTGAGCTGCTTGCTAGACTTTTGCTTTATTTGTCTCAATTTCGTCCCCTTCCCCCAGATATTATCAGGTGCTGGTAAATGAAGTCATTAGAAAATACTATACAGAGTTACTTGGGGAATATTAACAGTCAGCTATTTCTTTATCTTCATTATACTACTGGCTTTGCACTCAGGAATCACTCCTGGCAGTGCTCAGGGAACCATAAGGGATGACGGAAATTGACCCTGGGGCTACTGCATGCAAGATAAGCTCCCTCCCTGCTGTACTGACACTCTGGCCCCTTCCCATAATATTTTATATATCAAGTTTTAAAGCATAAAGTTTCTGTGGGATATTGTTTAAAACCTGGTTATGTTATCCATTGCAAGGTGCCCTCCCAATGGAAAACCAGCAGGAAAGTTCTACTGTTCAAGAAGGGAGACATTCATGACATCGGCAACTATCGCCCCATCTGCCTGTTGTCTGTCATCTACAAGCTGTTTACACGAGTCATCCTGAACAGGATTAGCAGAACACTAGATGAAGGTCAACCATGCGAGCAAGCAGGTTTCTGGAAAGGATTCAGCACAATCGACCATATCCACACAGTAACCAAGCTCATTGAGGTTTGTAGGGAGTACAAGATGCCACTCTGTCTCACGTTCATTGATTTACAGAAAGCCTTTGATTCTGTGGAGACTGAAGCAGTCATCGAAGCCCTAGTCAAACAGGGTGTTCAAACCCAATACATCAAGATCCTTCGTGAGCTGTGTTATGGATTCACCACCAGGATCTCACCATTCTACAAAGAAGTGATCATTGATGTCAAAAGAGGGGTTCAACAGAGTGATACCATTTCACCAAAACTGTTCAGTGCCACCCTCGAGAACATCATGCAACAATTAGAATGGGAAGGAATGGGAGTGAAGATAGATGGTCGGCAACTACACCACCTCCGCTTCGCTGATGACATTGTTCTAATAACACCAAACATTAGCCAAGCGGCACAAATGCTGGCTGACTTTGACCGAGAATGCGGAAAGATAGGTCTACAGCTGAATCTAAAGAAAACTATGTTCATGAAGAATGAACTAGTTCCAGAGGCCCCTTTCACTCTCAATGGAACAAACATCTCTGAATGCAGCAGTTATGTGTACCTAGGTCGAGAAATCAACATGATGAACGACCTAAAACCTGAGCTGCGCAGGAGGAAGAGAGCGGCATGGAATGCCTTCAAAGGCATCCAATAAATAACTAAGAGGACAAAGAACCTCCGGCTCTGAGCACATCTCTTTGATTCCACCGTTCTCCCTGCATTAACATACGCCTCAGAGACCTGGGCCCTACGAAAGCAGGATGAGAATGCTATTCGGGTCTCCCAGAGAGGAATCGAAAGAGCTATGCTTGGAATATCACGCCTCACTCAAGTGAGAGAAGGAATCCCGGAGTTCTGACCTCCGTCGCTATTCCAGAATCAGGGACGCTGTCTCGTTTGCCAAGGCATCGAAAATCAGATGGGCTGGACATGTAATGCGATTTGGAGACAACCGCTGGACTAGAGCCATTACCGACTGGATCCCACGGGATGTCAAAAGATCACGTGGCCGCCCACCTACAAGATGGTCAAACTTCCTTGTAAAGACCCTGAAGGAACGTTTTGAGGCTCTTCATATTCCTGAGTCAACCAGATGCCATTGGGCTACATTGGCACGTGATAGGGTCTAATGGAAATGTTACTGTTGCCTGCTCGAGCAAATCGATGAATAACGGGATTCAAGTGATCAAGTGATGTTATCCACTCTTTTTTTTCTCTAACTTGTACTAGACATGGGGCAGAGCTGCTACTGGCTCTCATTGTGACCAGCCGCTCACAAGGCGCCGGGAGGGATGGTGGGTTCTAGCCCTGGCCCACCACCCCAGCAGAGCCTCGCAACAAGCCAGATGACCCCCACTCCATGAGGGCCTCCATTTTCCACATCCGACTACTCTCTTGTCAGAACTCCACCCAGCAGATCAACCTATTACAGCCCGGCTTGCGTGGCCGCTTGTGGCTGTGCGGTTCATCAATAAATGCTGGACTTAGAGATGTCTACAAGAGTATGCTACCTGCACAGCAGAGCCTGGCAAGCTACTGTGTTGTATTTGATATGCCAAATACCAGTAACAATTATAGACCTCATTCCGGAATGGATTGAGGCTCTTCATGTTCCTGGAGCAAGCAGATGCCTTTGGGCTCTACTAGCATGAGACAGGACATATGGAGATGTTACTGGGGCCCTCTCGAGCAAATCGATGATGAACGGGAAGACAGTGATACAGTGACAGTGTACTAGAGGCTATTATTTTGTGCATATTTGACCATTAACCAAGTCTTAGGTTGACAGTTAAAATAATTATGCCTTCACCAAGCTGTATATCATTGGGCTTGTAAATATTCTTCCAGTTTGCATACCTCCACTATGAAAATATTTGCTAATTCTTTTTCTTTTTTTTTTTTTGCAAAATGATAATCAGAAATTTCAGCCATGCATAGATGCATAGATAAGTTAATCCATTTTAGAAAAGAAAGAATTGAGGCCAGTGTAATAGTTTAACAGACAGGAAACTTGTCTAACACTATGGTTGACCTGTGTTCTATCCCTGGTGCCACATATGGTCCCCTGTCCCTTTGCATGATCTTTGCAAAGATCATGCAAAGAATGATCCTTGCGTACACAGCCAGGAGTAAACTCTCACCACTGCTGGGTTTGGGCAAAAAAAAAAAAGGGAAGATTTTTTAATATTTTCTCACTTTGGAAACCAGTTCTGTCTAGAGATTTTTGTTTTGCTACCAAGTAATAGCTCCATTTAGTAATCAGTTACAGAAATGTAGTCATATTTGCCAAATATTCCTAAATACAAAATTTTCAAAATCCTTTCTCTATTTAACAAAAAAAAATTGTCTTTTTACCCTTATCAGATTTCTATTCATTCTCTCCGATTTTTCAAAGGTTTCCAGTTTTAGACCATGAGCCTTGTTGGTATTCTTTCAGAAGTTTTGTAAAGATCTCAAATACATTTTGAAGAGCTCATTCTTCTTTGCTTTAGGTTTTAGGGCTTTTTCACCAATATTATGCTCCTAACAATTTGAGAAATTTTATTCCATGGCAATTGAGATAGAAGCCAAAAGAAATTGAATAGATCTACTCTCATTACCATGTATTAATAGGATCCCGCCACTCAGATCTGCAACTTTCTTCCCTGAACATTCAGAATAAGAGAGATCATATTCTGTCATAATTTGACACATGGGATTTATAGCATGCCTGCCTATGTCTGAGTCCTGGTTCTTATCTGAACCACTTATTAGAACTGTCATCCCTTTAAGTCAGTATAAGGGGAAAAGTAACAGTTTTCACTCGTAGTACTGTTGTGGAGGTTGTATGTGATAATATACGAAAGGTACTTAGCACTGTGGTAGGCACATGAAAAATTGTAGTTGAATTAGCCTGTTACAAAAAAAGACAGTGTTGGGGCCTTAGAGATAGTACAGGGAGTAATATGCTTTTACTGCATGGGACCAATGCAGTTCAGTACTCCTTTGCTTCCTTGAGCATCGCTGCAGTGATCCTTGAGCACAGAGCCAGGAGTAAGCCCTGAACACACTACAGTATGTCTCAAGACGCAATACTCGTACCCCACCTCCCCCAAATATTGTAATTGGATGTGGAGAAATACGATTTGGTGAGAGGCTTTCAATGGAAATGTAGTGCTGAAAAGAGGCCGAGTACCCTGCCAGTAGTTGACGTGTCCACCTAGAGGAAGCGCTTCACACATTGCTATTTTTGCATTGACACTAGTTATTAGCTTGCACTGCAGCACTTCAACACTCATGACAAAGCATGACTATAGCAATTCGGAGGGTGTGTGCCTTCTAGAGGGCCAGTAAACTTAGCTTAGCTTTGACCACTGCTTTCTGTTAGTGCTGCGAAGTGTCAGGATCCATCCCCCTCCTTAAGTCTTACCTCAGCTACCCTTTGGTGCATGATATTTCAGGCACTACCCTTTGAGACATTCATTTCACTGAGTTCATTTAACCCGCCCTTTCTGTGAATGAACTGTGGATCCAAGCCTGTATCTAAAAGGGCTCCGTCCTTGCTGAGCATATATTAAGGACCATTGCTCTCAGGTCTAGCAGTCATCTGTAGCCCACTGTACTGAGTTCCATGCTGTGTGTTTTGCTCCTCTGTAGGAACTAGTCCAACTATGAACTCTGCACTTACTCTTGGAATTAGTGAAGTATTTTTCTGATCCTAGATTGTGGCTCTGTTACACTTCTTAAGGCAATGGTAAAAATAAACATGTCATAAGAATTTATATACACAGGGGCTGGAGCGATAGCCCAGCGGGTAGGGGTGTTTGCCTTGCCGGGGTTCAATCCCCGGCATCCCATATGGTCCCAAACACCGCCAGGAGTAATTCCTGAGTGCAGAGCTAGGAGTAACCCCTGAGCGTTGCCGGGTGTGACCCAAAAAAGCAAAAAAAAAAAAAAAAAAATATATATATATATATATACACACATATGTTTACTGCAGCATTATTTTTAATGGTGAAAACCTACAAACCTGTTTGTCAAACAGAGGATGCTAAATAAGTTGTCATGCCTTTAAGATGAAATACTAGGTATTAATAAAATTGAATGTGATAGATGTAATTATAGACATAATTTTTTATAATTAAAAATTAATGTAAACATTTTCTACAATATGGATTTGGGTAAAATCATTTTGATGAATATCTTATAAAAATATTAAAGCAAACTCTTATTATTTTGTATATAAAATTATATATATATTATATGTGCAAACCCCAAATGGTATATAGGTCTAGTCATCAAAACTGTTAAGAAGAGTTATTCTTGAGCGGCAGGGAGAGGAAATCTGAGAAGTGAATCTTTTACTGCAATTTAATACACTCTCATTGTTTGAATGAGTCACTCTGAGCATGAAGCTTTAACCATTAAAAACTAAATGCATCAAGTAAAAGCTGATTTTTGTTTTATCTTCATTATCACCAGTATTTGTAGATCAGTTTTTAAAAACGAAAATATTTCACATCTTCCCCATGCTACTATTTATAATCATGGATTCTTATGATAAAAATTAATGTAGTCACCTTGGAATCTTAGATTTAATGATCCCAACATAAGTTATAATTTTATTATTGAGGCTAATACTTTGCATTAAAACTTTTTTTTTTTTTTAGTTTTGGGGCCATACACAGTGATGCTCAGGGACTCCTCCATTGAAATGCTGGGGGCTACTCCCAGGAAGGTGCTTAGGGTCACTCCCAGTGGTTCTCAGGAGACCACGTGCCGCTTGTCTTACACTAGTCTCCACAATGCAAAGCATGCACGTGAGAACTTTGGGTTATCTTCTGGCTCCTATGAAAGACTTTAACAGAAATACAAAGGGAAAATCTTTCCTTGCACTGTTGTTATATTTATGCTTTAAAGGGTTATTGGTTTACAGTAAAATAGCTCAGAGACCTACTGTATACATAGAACAATTCTGTGTTAGAAGTAGATTGAATACTGGGGTACAATATTAGAAAACTCAGTGCCAAAACTTTTATTGCTCTTTTAATAAACTGCTGCATAGCTTGCCTAAAGACAGGGATACCAGATATTCTGACTCTGTGTGTGATAAAGAAAGGGAAAAGACGGGGAAGGGAAGGAGGAAAAGACAGAGAGAGAGAGAGAGAGAGAGAGAGAGAGAGAGAGAGGGAGAAAGAGGAAGAGTGATTATGAGTTTGCCTCTGAATGGCTTTTCTTTGCTTCTATAGCCCATTATTCTATTTGATGTTCATGAAAGGAAAAGTCAAGAAAACCTAGAACAGAGAAAATGAGAAGTTAAAATCTGGGACTTTCAGATTCTGGTTCTGTATGTAAGAAACATGGAAACAAAGACGGTAAATCAACAACCTTCTTAACTTCACCAGATGTAAAGTCACTGGGTAAATCGCTGACCCCTCCCCCAAGAGTTGAAACTAAGTCCTGAGTCCGAGTAATGACTTTCTGGTGCTGAAATCCATGAAGTCAAACCTCCTTGGAAAGCAGTGCTGGGGAAGGAAAAGCTGAACTGTCGTAGACGAATTGCTACATGCTCAGTGTGGACAATTGTGATGTCACAATCACTAGCAGAACCCAATGCTTGGCCCCGGTGCTTTAGTAACTTTTAGCTGCTGGTCTCTCCCACAGAAAATTTGTTCATACATCTAGCATGAGAGGCAAAACCTATTCTGACACGCTCTAGAGAATCCTATTGTCATGGACAAGGTCTGGTCCCAAGGGAAGCAGTTGAATGAGGGCCTACCCAATGGAGAGAATGAAGAGCCCAACTACAAGGCTAGTTAAGCTGGTTCCAGTTTTTCATTCAGGAGAAGAAAAATCATCCCCCATCACGCCAACCTCCTCAATCTTTCCCACCTGATGGAACGATGAGAGCTGACTTTGAGAAGCACATGTGACTTCACTGTCCAAAACACAAGTTCTGTTAGACTTAAACTCCGTCATAGGAATATGAACACTTTCCCTAGCCCTATCACATATTACTAAAGCACTCTAAAGAGTGGCCATTTTCACATTCAATTCTCAAGAAAAATGATACAGGTTATACTAAAAGATAATAAAATATAGTTGGAAGAGAAAGAGTGGACAACTGGACAGATTCAGCTATGGCACCGATATTGAAATGGTCACACCATAAACTTGAGATTTTAGGTTAAAGCTGTAATGAATAAGCTAGAGCAACATCTGGAACAGATCTCACCCGAGAACAGCAGATCTCAGTGTAGAGAGAGTGATGGGATTTTGAATGGCAAATACCAAGAAAATTTTAGGGTGTAAAACCACTATAGCAGGGTTTAATGTCGCACTGTGAGTACATTTGTGTTGCATGTCGCAGACCCGGATTCGATCTCCAGCATCCAATATGGTCTCCCGAGCACTACAGGAATAATTCCTGAGTGCAGATCCAGGAGTAAGACCTGAAAACTGTCATGTATGCCCAACCCTCTTTTCTGCCCCCCCCAAAGTCCATTACAATAGTGATGAATGTATACCCAGGGCTTTTTAGCAGACAACTTTTAATTTAAGAGGAAATAATAGAAAAGTAGCTTCAATTGTATAGTCTCAGAGACTCCAAGAAGTATGTAATGAAAGTTTTTAATTATTCATATCAAAATTTGCATCCATGAAAATACACTGGTAGTGTTGGAGAGCTAGTTCAAAGGACTAGAATGCATGTATCACATGCAAGTGGCCTGGTCTGATCCCCAGCACCACATAATCACATGAGCATAGGATTGTTTATCCCTGAGTTTGGGGCTTGGAGTAGGTCCTGAGATCTGCCAGCTATTTTCCATAAACAAGCAAATGTACCAACCAACAAACACAAAAGTATTGGTATAATATTTTTAATGATCATATTTCTGTTTAAGCAATAAAAGTTCAGTCTTTATTTTCAAACACAATGAACCAGAGGACAGACTTGTCCTGGGGTGGGGGTGGAAAGTGTCTACTCCAATCTCTGACATCATTTTAAAAAATGAACTCTGGAAAGTCGCTTAAATGGTTGGCCTCATTTGTAGGGCGAGGCTGCTGGACTCAAGGCCACCGAAGTCCTGTATATCTTCAAAGGGCTATTTGAATTCCCATTCTGTGGTTTGTGTTTGGGTAAAAGATGTGGAGTTAGTCTGGGTTTTGAAGTGAGTGAACTGTGGTGTAAATATTGACTAATAAATTCTGGCTGGATTACCTTGGGCAGCTTGAAGGAAAGGGGAAGATAGAGGAAGGCAAAGGGAAGGCTAACTTCATATCGTAAATTAGGGATAAGATGGACTATGACTCTATCTGCATTAAAAATTATTCTGGGTATTTTTCTCAAAGAATGTATATAAAGCACTTAGAGTTATATTGGGCAAAAGTTTAAAAAAATCTCTGTCTCTCTATTTAAAAGCAGAAATAGGGACATCAGGTCTGGCTTAATTTCAGTGGTAGAGCAAAGGCTTTCGGTGAAGACAAGGACTGATTCACTACATGACTCCTAAAACCCACCAGGTCTGGTCTCTGCAACAATTTTTAAACAAAAATCTGTATATTAAAATGAGAAATTTGTATATTAAAATAAACAAAATAATCACTTATTAGACATGGGAGACATTAAAAAATATGGAGGTGTGCCTCACTCCGCCGTTGGAGATGCTAGCATTCTCTCTTGAGCGCATTACTCTCACCTTCTCTCCTTCCTTCCTCTTCCTCAAAGCCTACAAATAAAAACTGTTTTTACTACAAAACCACAAAAATATGAAGATGTATGGGTCCAGCGTAAAAGTACAACAGGGAGAAATTGTATTGCACTGACCTGAGTTTTATCCTTGGCAACCCATAGGTCTCCTGAGCACAGCCAGGAGTGATCCCTAAGCATAGATCCATCCACAAGTAGGCCTTGAGCACCTCTGGGTGTGATTGATAGTTGAGAGCTAGCTAGCTAGATAACTAGCTAGATAGATGGACAGATAGATAGACAGACTGACTGACTGACTGACTGACTGGCTGGCTGACTGATTGACTGACTGACTGGCTGACTGACTGACTGGCTGACTGGCTGACTGACTGACTGACTGGCTGACTGGCTGACTGACTGGCTGACTGGCTGACTGACTGGCTGACTGGCTGACTGACTGGCTGATTGACTGACTGACTGACAGTCTGGCTGATTGACTGACTGATTGACTGAGTGACAGATTGACTGACTGAGTGACAGATTGACTGATTGATTGACAGATTGACTGATAGATGACAGATTGACAGATTGACTGATAGATGACAGATTGATAGATTGACTGATAGATGACAGATTGACAGATTGACTGATAGATGACTGATTGATAGAATGATAAATGATTGATAGATGCAATAACTGGTAACTTTACTGAGTAAAATTCGCTAAAAAGATTTTTTGGCTCATTTTGAGTAGACCCAGAATGTCTACTTTATATAGAAAACTCATTTCTTCCCTAATTTAGCATTTTTTAACATAGACATTAAAAAAATAGCCTAATGGTCTAAAACAGGCGAAGAATTGAAAACTTGTAACAGAAAAAACTTTGTCAGAAACTTAAAATTTAGTTTCCTAATGAAAAAAATCTCTCCAAAGACTTCAAGAAAAGGGATCTCAGTTATTTTTGTGTCCCTAACACTTAACATGGTACCAGGTCTATAATGGAAATGTTTGCAAATTTATTCTAAACTCATAAGTATTAAATACAATTTATACCTTTATTCCATGCTGAACTTATTGACAGACCATTTAAATTATGATTTTAGACCATTAATCTGGGGATCAAATAAGATTACTAGATTTGTCTACATTTCTCCAAATGCATTCCTAACAAAACAATGCTGGTGACTCAGCAACCAACTGTACTTCTCAGCATTTCTTCTCTCAGTCTTCCAATTCAACATGGAACACTAAAACCCACACCAAGAAAGTAAAGGAGTTCATATGTAAGCCACACAGGAAAATAATACAGCCCTAGGCGTACTGATGATAAAGAGACCAGACAAACAAAACAAAGAAATATTGCTCAGACACAGCAAGGGAGAAACAGAAGTAAGCAAATCACTTGAGATTAATTAAAATTTCTCCAACTAATCTACATTTAAAAAAAAGAGTTGAATTAAAGACTAAATGTGGATAGGGATATAGGAAAACATTAAAATAGGGTAGGAAGTCATGCTTTCTGAGAAGCAGTAAAGAGTTACAATCTAATGTCAAAGCTAGATTCAAATCCCATGTTACTCATTGGGAATTCTCCTTAGGAATCACACATCCCTACACTGACAATGGCACACACCCAGAGATTCCAGACCTCTGAGATATGCTTTTGTATCCATGTCACACTCGTACTTTGCTTGTCAAAATTCTTCCATAGGGTAGTGATGAATGAGAATGTTGAGCTAAATATAAATAACCATATAATGCTGCTCATTCCATTAAAAAAGATGTTTCAGATCTACATTCAAAACTGAAGGAAACTATGTTGGCAAATTAGAAGAAAAAGAAAAAGCACATCTGTAAAATTAGGATATTAGGCAGTCCTGAAAAAAATGGTAAAATCAACTTTCTCTGAATTTCTATGGAACCAGGCTGAGGACATTGTCCTTTATGGGCATATCAGAAAATTAATTTCTTCATAGGCAAGCTTTAACTCCTCTTGAGAAAGATTACATTCCTAATCATTGAGAAAGAGGAAATAAATGTGGGAAGTAGTAAGTTCAGGGATAATTACCACTTTTTCATATTAAAAGATTTTAAGATTATACAGATGTTTCGCAGTTCCCAAGAGAAAACGAAGGTCATTTCCTGCCTGGATGGAGTGAATTATATAGTGTATATGTAACATTTATTCTGTCATTAGAAAAAAATCCCACAAGTTTATTCAACAACAGCGAAACGTTCATTTTTGGAAGATAGAAAAAGCCACCTGGGCCTTTTGTGGTTCATTTATTTTGCTCAGAGGACCCCAGTCACAGTTTAGGAGGTTTTCTAAAATGTTCTTTGATGCCCCTCAGGGCAACTTTATCTCTCTATGGAACTTCAGTTTACAAAAGCCAGCCAGTGTATGTGGACAACATAGAGGACTGGATTCAGATGAAAACTAGAGCCCACTATTAGGACACTTAGAATCAGAAGGGAATTGCACTGACATACAAAAAATAGAATTTAAATTTCATTGCAAGAATTCACAATTCAAAAGTTCAGAAAACACCATTATTTAGCAAACTCACCTTTATGCCAGTGTTACAATACCACTTTGGATAGCATGTTTGGAATAGATTAAGAGAGCAACCAATAGACCCTTTTTCCACCTCTTAAAGAGGTGAAAATAGGGACAATAAGATCATCTTCAGTTTTGAGACAGGGCCCATTCTTTCAAAGTCCTATGCTATGTATAAACTGGAATGTTTCACAGAAAATTAGTCAATTACCAGCCACATACTTATACAGAGATGGGGGAGCCATTTTATAGCTCACTTTCATTGTTTATAAAGTCTATTCTCCTATCCATATTCCCTGATTTACAGAATAATGAAAGAAAAAATAGTGTTAAAACACAGACAATGTGAAATCAATGCAAACCAGTCTCGTCTCAGGGAAATGAAGTGACTTGTGTAGGTTCAACTTAACACCAGCCCTAAGGAAAGCCACAGCCCTGGGTTCTCCGAGAGGTTCCGGAGAGAGTGGAATTTTTTCTGAAATTGTGCACCCACAAATATTTGTGGGAAAAGGGACAAGACAAGACCTGGCTATTGTAAGGGGTGTGGGACCTTATGGTGGGAGGTCAGAGGGTCAAGAAAGTGTAGTGGAGGGAAGGAGAGGTGAAATCCGCAGTCTGGAACCATTTGATACAATTCCATTTGTGCATTGTCACCAGGGAGATAGATCCTACCACAAAGAGGACCAGGCTTTTGTTTTTCTACCTCAATTGTTAATGCAAGCGTGCCATAGGATAAGCACATCATTTCAATCATAAAATGAGGCAAGAAAGCAAATGGATGTCCCTGACTCTCAGGATGAGAGTTTTCAAAGTGATGACCTAGAATCTTTCCTCTGATGTGTGGGATTTCCCTCCAAGAGACTGAGGTAGAGGAAAGGGAAATGAGTGGACGAATAGAACATTTCCTTATACCCAACCTATTGCTCTCCACTGAGCATAATTTCTGGCCCAAACTTAATTAATATGTTTTCCTCAGTGTCCCACCTTGACATTTGATGAGGATGGAAAAAGCAAAAAGGATAAAAATAGAAGCTCACCCAATTCACAAGTTGGGAGAAGAAAAGAAAAGGAAGATGACAAATCACAGAAGTCCTCCTGTGTTAATGAAAAGGTGGGAGGAAGGAGAGGAAAAATTTCTGGGCTTTGAGCTGCCTTTGGTTAACCTGACAGCTGTGAGCACTTAACTTCAGTTCCTGTCATCTTTAAAACAAATGGAAATAATATCCTTCACATTCATAAGCAATATAAATAAGGTGTGATATGAGAAAGATTATATTAACGACATTTCAAGAAAGAATTATTTCCTGATAATACAGAATAAGCTTTGTGTCTTCAGACATGTAAACAGTTCTATGTAAAGTTAAAATAAAAAAACAGCAAATGGTGTTTGGTGTCAACTGGTGTCATTAAAGTCTGAGTGGCTTTAATATATATCTCGCTGTCCTATCAATTCTGGGAGGAGCTTCTCCTGAAAAGTCAGAAAACAAAATTGGAACTTTCAGGGATTTGTCTGATTTAAGTTACTACATAAAACATACATTCTACACATAGCACATTGAAGACATACATTTATAAGATGGACTATAATTGTAGATTGGTTGACCACAAATATTAATTTCCCTTAATGGTCCTTCATTGGTTTTACTTTCAGACCTTTCCAGTTTCTCTTATTCTGCCTCTGATGCTCAGCAAGGGCCCTTCTTTGATTTAGAAAGTAACTGTCTGGTATAATAAAATATAAAAAAAGGAAAGTAACTGTCATTGGAAGTGGGGAAAAATAGGCACCAAAATTCAGAGAATCTAAAATACATAGTACTCTTATGCTCCTTCAGCATAAAGAGCCCAGTAGCAAAAAATTAAAATGTGAAGATGCTTTTTTGCATATTAATGGAGTCTAGAAATACATAGCATACTGCATAGATAACAGCTTAATAAATAGATAATAGCTTAATACATAGATAATATATTAAAATATATTAATTTTGTTTTTGAATCCCAAATCTGAGCAATCAATATGTAAGCTAAACTTAAAGTAGAATAAAATATTAATAAAGACTTTAAAATATTTTCTAAAAAAATACTTCAATTTTGAAAAAATGCAATACAATTCTATTATTCAGAACTTTTTGTGTGTGTAGATTATAAGGCTAAATCATAGTTTTAACCAAACAAAGTTTTGGTATAGCTACAAAATACTGCATAAAAATGTATTAGGACAATGAAGTTTTAGTTATTATTTTATTCTGTTGCCTTCCTAAAGTCAATATGTATGAATAATGAAAAATACATGAAAATACTATATCCTTGTCAGATTCTGACCAAAGAAAGTACACCATCGGACTAAAAAATATTGTCACTGAAGTTCCTGTTTGTGTGTAAAGGTACTTATTCATGGCCTATGATGTCATGGAGTCTCTGTGATGTTACCCGTATTACTCATAGGATGTTGGTTTCATGTCACTAAAAACTTTACAGGATGGAACCTCAAGCTAGTTTCCTTGGTAGCAAATCTGATAGATTTCATCATGTGACTCATTTTTGGCACTATAGGGAGATCATAAGTAATCCCATAGGAATCCTAATACAGTTGAGTAATAATTAAAGTTCACTAAGCTGAAATGGACTCTGGCAGCATCAAAATTCAGACGTTAATTGCCCACCATGGGCTTAAACCATAGTATGATGTAAAAATGCAGAGAAAATATATTGCCTTCTTCTTCTTCCTATTTTACGAAAAGAAATTACCTAAAATCTCTTTTCATATATCTGATTAGTTGATTTGTACATAGAAAACAACAGTGATAACAGCTTCTACCAAAAAGTCGAAGATATTTACAGTGTACATTTACTCCTCATTCATAAAACTCTATGATTCTAAATATGCTGCGGACACTTCTTCATGACTTTACAGCATTCTTTGGTGGGGAGAAAAATCAAGTTCCTCTTATTCAAAGATGCTTAACAGCGCACAGGCCATTTTCCTTCAAGATCAGTGCTTTTTGGATCAGGCTGAAGGAGAGCTCACAGATGTCATGTCAAAAGAACCAAAACTGTCCTTATGTCCAAAAGTATATGTCCACTAAAATGGAGCCATTGTCACTACACTTTCAAACTTATGATTAAACATGAAAATTATATTTGCAAGGGAGAGTAAAAAGTGGAGTCGAAATGGTAAAAGGTTAGCTTGGAGTCTGAGGATTGGTGAGGTGAAGAGTTAGAGAGATGAGATAGAACCCAAGGTTTGTGGCATGAGCTATTGTGTGAGAGTCATTTGTGACTGTTTTATTTTTCTCCCTACCAGTTAACCAAGAACATTGCTTTTGTCCCATTATTATTTGTTAAGTTGAATAAGAGACGTTTTCAGTTCTTTTTTAGCATAAAAATATGGGAAGAGAATTTGAATAGTTGGGTTAGGAAGGAGAGTTGGTAGGACATTTTGAGAATAAAGAGATATTTGAAGTGTAAGATACATAACAGTATAATATAGAATAGTGTTCTTACACCTATTTTCACCCATGGACTAGCACCTGTCCTGAATACATCTCCACAATCCAACAATTAGAGCCAAGGCAATAATGGTTTTCAAGCTTTCTATACCTATGAATCAACACTAGTGGTTGAGGCCACTAATTTAGAGAGAAGAGCTCTCTCTCCATAGTTTTCTGCCCTTGTGACATTCTTTAAACTCCTTATTTTCTCATCTTCAACCTCTAATTCCATCTATCCATCCAACAAGCCAACTAGCTACTCATTCATCCGTGAATTTACTCAACCATGTAAGTGTTTAGAGGGTTTGTATAAGAGAAATATGATGATATAAAGTACAGAGAACTGTCTGTGACACCAAAGGTGCTAAAGAATAGCAACTTTCAAAAAATAGGTTAATACATGCAGCCGACTCAAATTCGATCCCTGGCATCCCGTAGGGTCCCCCACACAGTGCCAGGAGTGATCCCTGAGTGCAGAGCCAGGAGTAACCCTGAGCATCGCTGGGTGTGATCCAAAATAAATAAGTAGATAAATAAATAAATAAATGGATAAATAAATAAAAGGGGTTAATTCTCACTCCATCCCTTGATTCAAGTGTATATATATATATGTATATATATATATATATATATATATATATATATATATATATATATTTTTTTTTTTTTTTGCTTTTTGGGTCATACCCGGCGATGCTCAGGGATTACTCCTGGCTCTGCACTCAGGAATTACTCCTGGCAGTGCTCGGGGACCATATGGGATGCCGGGATCAAAGCCCTGCCAGTATGGGCCAGGCACGTGCAAGGCAAACGCCCTACCCGCTGGGCTATTGCTCCGGCCCCTATATATATATATATATATATATATATATATATATGATATTTAACAAATGAACTAAAAATTTAGACAAAATGAATAAGATCTTATAGCCGGTATATGATGATAGTTTAGCCAGATACTTCCCTACCTTACTACTTTTATTATTTAAAAAGACAAACTTCACACTTTATCATACAAGATAAAGGCATAGTTTTAACATCAACTCTATGGTTAATCTTTTTCACTCATTTATTAGTTTATTTAGACCTGGTAGAAGTTCTTGACAATACATTTTATTTTATTTTTTTTTATTTTTGGGTCATACTTGGCAATGCTCAGGGGTTACTCCTGGCTCTGCACTCAGAAATTACTCCTGGAGGAGCTCGGGAACCATATGGGATGCCAGGGATAATAAATTTTAAATTTAGAATTAAACTTATGCTTAGACTTTTACCCCAATTATGTTTTTATGTTTTTTGTTTTTTTATGTTTTATCATGCTATAATAAAATTTTAATTTACTTGCTAGTCAGGTATAGAGACTGAGTCAATGGAAGGAAATTGCCTCACTCACTACTTGTCCCACAGTATCTGGGTTTCTCTCTTGCTCACCCAAACATTGGTTTCTTCTCTGTTTTACTTGAGGCAGTTTAGTTTAATTTTTCATTATGACAGATTTTCACGTCCAATTCTTTATTTAGAACATGGTTCTCAAAACTTTCTTATTCCATAATCACTGTGAGGGTTTCCACCGCCCTCAAACATACCTCAAACCACTTTTCTATCAAAATAAAAGTGTGGAAGAATACTTTGGCTGCTGGAAAGAGAAGCAGGTGACGTTTTCTCTTTTCTTAAGACTGAAGAAGGGAGGAGAGCACTCAAGGGAAGAAGGAGAGGAAGGGAGAGGAATGCAGGCTAGGCGGAAATCAACCCTTTTGATTCCAAACAAGAAGTGGGGGAGGGGTATCAGAGACTTTTGCTTGGAATCAAAGGCTGCCTTAGACTAGCAGATGTTAGGGATGTCAGAGCTCTGCCCTGACCTCCTGGGAATACATATCCCTGGGGAAAGACGACATCCTCTTTACTTTGAAATAAGACGCTATTTTTTCTCCTTTGATTCCTCCCTTCTGGCCTCTCCCTCCTTCCATCTCAAAACCTCTCCCTTTCTGCCCTGGCTTTTCTGGCCTCTCTCCACCCTCCTTACTCACCCACTCCATGTGGAGAGAACCAGTGATTCAATCTATTTTCCTTGGATTTTTCAAGTGGACTCACTCATTAATCCATGGATTCCTAGAGTTCTCTGCTCCCTTCCCAACACAGAAATTTCAGTTCGCAATTTAGGTTTAGAATGTTCTAAATGGGAATGAATAATACACGGATTTTAGTCTTTGTTGGTGGGCAAAACTGAACTCCCAGAATGGATCTCACAGAAACTCTGAGCTGGGTTTCTCAGGAACACGCTCTCTTTACTTGCATAAGATTCTTCCTGAATTGATCAAGTTGCAGCTATTTTTCTCTCCAACTTCCTTCTTCCGGTTCAGCGAAAATAAACTACTTCCTGCCTCTATGCTTCTCAATAGGATGATATTATCCCGAGTAGCTTAACCATAGAGTTAGAGGAAGTAAATGTTCAGCATTGTTTACTTATTGGGTTACATTTACTTTGGGGGTGTGAAGCATTTAATGGACTTTAAGTGCTCCAGGTTTATGTTATGCTCCTGAATAAAGATTGTGTGTGGCCAGGAAAGACTCAGCTGCCCCAACACTCTGCATGTGGCTGTCGGATTCCTGCCTATTATTTGTCCCGTTATTCTCCCTGATGTCTGGTTCTCTCATCTGGTCCCTCCTAGGGCCATTGGCTTGGTGACTAGATCACCGAGATATCTGTCATCACTTACTCTTTCCTTTCCTATTCTAGCTTCAGTTTAACTCAAATTCAACGACATGATATTATGACAAATCAGCATGACATCAACTTTGCTCTTTTTTGTGTGTCTTTCTACAATCTAAGATCGTTTTTTATGTTTCTCTCAAAGCTCACCTTCTATCTCCATCTTTTGACAAATATTTAAAGCTGATGCTTTTTGTACCACCTTTTTCTTCTTTCCTAGTATAGGTGAAGTTTATTGTATCTTTTACTTTTCCATTTAGATATGTTAGCCTCCTTCTTCCTGTTGGAACAGACCAAAGTGATTTCTTCCTTCTTAATCTTAACTGATCTCCTTAGAACCCAAAGGATGTATAATATGACAAACTTTTTATTAGTTGCCCAACAGATAATCCTTTACTCTTTCTTCCTCTCTTCTTTTTTCATGTCTCTTTTTCTGTCTTTCTTCAAAATAGTTTTGTCTGGCAATTTTTGTCCCTACATATACATGTTCATCTTACACGAATATGCATTATTCTGCCACCTAATGCAGTTTATCTTATATTCTATGTAATTATAAAACATCAGCTTTTAGCAATACTGAAAAAATTCAGAATCCAGTATCTAATATACAGCTGGAAATCCTTCAAAAGAAAAACAGCTATATTAAACATAATAAAAATAAGAACACAGTTTTCAATTATTCAAATTATTTCCAATTATTTCCATTTACTCAGTTATCCTGAAATATAATTAATACGCAAGGAATCTAATTAAAAATGACGAGTTTAAAATATTACTTGGATTGATGGATGATCATTTCTCTAAAATAACAAATGAGCATATCAGCTGCAACGTGGACATATTTTACCTGTTGGCTTAGATATAAAATACCCTAATCACTCATTTACCCATCTTCCTGAGAGATGCTCATCCTTTAGCTTTTGCCCTCTCGAGGCTGCATTGAAGATGGTGCTACTGAGTCAGCACAAGGCTTTTCCTGTCAAGGGCAGCTTATGGGGACTTGCTAAAGTGGCAGCAGAAATAGTAGAGTTTGAACAGCTAAAAAACATTTTTGTATGAAATTGTTTCCCAAGGAGAGTTAGCTTGAAAATTCAGAAAACAAGGAGGATAAAGCTCTGTAGGGAGACCCAAATTTCTACAGAGTTTAACAGCCTTACTAACAAGATTTTTCTTTTAGTTGTGAATCGTGTCATTGTGACCTTAACTACTTTCCAAAGCATTGATCACCTTTGACGCAATAGTATAAGGGAATAGAAAGTTGGAGTCTGAAATCAAACAGAAGTTGACCATCCTTCTTCTTTGTTTTTAAAAGTGCCCTTACTTCATGGGCACCATTTTCTCTTATGCAAAAAAAGGGCATGATCATGTTTAACTTCTCTTCAAGTTTATGAGATTTAAGAAAATGTGTGAAAACACTGAGTAGTGTCAAATGAATAAGAGTATGAATCAAATACCACATTAGTTTACACGTTTACTAATAAGCCAAAAATTGATACCTACATCGACTTCACAGTCATAGGCAGAGCCGATGAAATGCAACTTCCTCAATGTACTTTTTGGAACACGGGGAGGCCCTGAGAATGCTGAGAAATTCCTTCCTGTGCACTGGCTTATCTAACTGTTCCTCTTTATCATGAACTTGCATTTATCCATGAAATGCGAGCATCATTAGGATCACCCTTTGCTATTACCAGACCTACATTTCAATGAGACTTGGTTAGGAATATAAAGAGAAAGAAATTAAGGTCTTAAGGTTCTGACTCCACAGGGGTTAGGAAGAATATAGGAAGGAAGTACATACGCAATGCAATGAGAAGCATAGAGATAAAACACTTGTTCAGAGTGGATCCTCAGATTTGGCCTCTGAATTTTGTCATCAGGCCCTCTACTCCTCAGAAGCTTTCAAAATTATCAAACTTGACCTTAAACCTCGGTAACTAGGCTTTGCTTGATAGGCATGCATTCTTAGTGTTCATAAACCTCTCAGTTCAAATTCGTAGTCAAACTGAAAACCAAAGAATTAGAAGAATTAGAAGATGTGAGATAGTTTAGTTAGCTCTCTCTCTAGCCTATTCAGTCTAAATTAAAAACTCAGTCTCTTGAAAAAATGTGTTTTTTAAATTGTTGGTTTAAATATTTTTCCTTTTTGAAAGTGGTGGGATAATTAGTGTACTTAGGCCTACAATTGTATTTTAAGACATTTTTAGTAACAGCTAAAAGATGCTAGAATAAGTTTAACAATGATCAATGCAAGTCAGAGATCTTTGCATCTTTTGTTTTCTATCCTCATTCTTAAAGAAAGAGAATCACAGTAGGATCTTCAGGAAAATTCCCAAAATAACCAATTCAAAGAACCCATTGTTGCTTATTGCTTTTTACAACGCAGATTTTTATGTATCGTGACAGTTGAGTAGATATTGCTATTATTGTGCTCATTCCTACTTGCAGGCAAGTGAATTTATAATATGGTCTGACTTGACTGTATTAGATAAACATTTAAAAACAGAGCTAGAACATGACCCAGGGTTTTGATATTAAATTTTTGCATACTATCTGTTGCTTATTATTTTGGATTTTTTTGTGCTGCTGGGTGTTTGTTTATATCTTGGTAATGTGAGGCTTCAACTATTCTCTCTGAAATAGCTAGGGATTTTAAGGATTATGGCACATAAGATTCCAGGATTACGGGGTTGTTTATTTTCTGAATCTGTTTTACTTCAGAATATCAGCAATTAGAGTATGCTAAGACAAGATTGATCTTCGGTTTTGGTACAGACTGGAACAGGCTTTGCCCCTGTCCTAGGGTATTTTTTTAGAGAAGCCCCTTCAGATTTCTTAAGGGACCCAATTTACATAAGGTCTGTGTTCATTATACCTAATAATGGGTATAATACAAGTCTTACCTCTTTCTTTTATGAAAACAAGTTATTTATTTGATTGGAACAGTTTTTCCTCAAGTTATCAATTCTTTTATCTCCCATTATACTTTACTTGATTTTTTTTTACAAAGATGGTTATTTACATATATAGATAAAGAAGCTAAAGTATGGAGATGCTAATTTATTTGTTTTGAGTTCAGGTACATGGGCAGTCAAGAACTCAACCTAGGGAAAACTTCAAGGGTAAACTCCATATTCTAAAATTGATGGTCCTCTCTTCATACCTGTTCTATGAGAATTGGCTAAGTATACAGCTACTGAACAAAAGTTCTTCCTGATTATCCTCTAGGTAAAGTGATATATAAAATAATGTAAGAAAGCATTGCATACTGTTGGAATTTCTAATCCCAATGTACAGTTGGGTTTTGCAGGAAATCTCTATAGAGTATTAAATTTACCTTAAGATCAAATGTGGGTTTAGTATTGACCATTGTCCATACAACTATTATCTTCCTGTTGAACCGTGTGTTTAAAAATAGCCAGAATCATTTAACATCAGTAATGTTACAGGCATTACTGATTTATAATTTAGAACACATTTGATAAGTTGAAGTTAGACGTAGCTGAATTCATGTACCTCAAAATATAGCAGAGAGATTGAACTGTCACCAAATGGTTTGTTTAGACAGAAATGGTATAAATTGTTGGAAATTTAAACATTAGAACGGTGGCGGGGAGAGGGATGAGGACTCTGAAATTCTGTCTTAAAATACTCCTATGTGGAAAATAAAATCAAAATAATAAGAACAAAATAAAATAGTAACTTTTTATAAAGCTACTTAATATGCAGATAGATATATTCTTATTCAGTATTCGGAATGGTGGAATTAGTGTATGTGAGTCCCTAACCATGGAGATCAGGGCAGTATTTAATTATCAAAGAAAAAATAAGTAATATTCTTACTATATTAAAATGTTTGAGGGAGTTGAGAAAGTTTTTTTTTAATATGTCATTTTGAAAACTTGAGAGATAAAACGCCATTTGACTTTTGAACTGAAGAACTATGATTTCCTTTGGGAGTGATAATGGATGGTTGACATTTCAATGGCAACTTTGGGGACCAGGCAGTAGCTAGGGTAATAGTGGCAGCTAGCTGGTGGTCCAACAATACACAGTATTAATCACTGTATCACTGTATCACTGTCTTCCCGTTCGTTATCGATTTGCTCTAGCAGGCACCAGTAACATCTCCACATGTCCTGTCTCATGCAAGTAGAGCCCAAGGGCACCTGCTTGCTCCAGGAACATAAAGAGCCTCAAACCATTCCATCAGGTCATGGGAATGAGGTTATAATTGTTACTGGTATTTGGCATATCAAATACGACACGGGTAGCTTGCCAGGCTCTGCCGTGCGGATAGCATACTCATCTCTAAATCTAGCATTTATTGATGAACCCCGCGCCGTGATAGGCTGGTGGCTGGTCTTCTGGGTGGAGTTCTGACAAGGGGGAAGTCCGGATGTGGAAAATGGAGGCCCTCATGGAGTGAGGGGTCGTCTGGCTTGTTGCGAGGCTCTGCTGGGGTGGCAGGCCAGGGCTAGAACCTGCCATCCCTCCTGGGCACCTCGTGAGTGACTGGGCACAGGGAGAGCCAGTAGCAGCTCTGCCCCATGTCTGTGAGTCAGCACTGCCACGCAATATTAATAGTAAGATAAATGTATGTTAATATGGAAAACTAGTGAAGTGGGAAATAGTGGACATAAGATGTTCCTGTTTTGGGTGTTGGTTGATAATTTTGAAGGAGTTCAAAAATAAACAGAAAATATCATTTGAACAGTGTAAAAGATAAATTTCTAGATCAAGATATTTTCATAAAGGGTCAATATAGAGAATATTAATATGGGGTTTATAAGATTAATATGGGGTTATCTGAGATTAGGAACAAAACGAAGGTAGAGTCTTTATATATTCCACAAGTCTAACTCTGGTAGAAAGGAGAAATAGAAAGCAGATTTTCTTCTATTCAGCCAAACCAAACACTAATAGAATTGGCCAGCATGAATGTAGAAATAAATCATCCCAAACATGATTAATGTGCATATGTAACAGAGTTTCTCAAAGCAGGTACAAAGTAAATTTTTTCCACTGTCACATAAACTTTAAAATATTTTCATAATTTGAGATCTTAGCTTAATAAAAAAAAAGCTCTAAATGTTTATTTCTCTGACGTGCAGAGATCATAGAGGTACTTGACTAGGAAATTTTTTTTGCATGATTCAGTTAGAGTATATTTTTAAAAGAGAGGCTGGAGGGGGAATGTGTCTCTACTTTTAAAATTTGAGACATTATTTAAAAAGTCATTGAAGGTCATAACAAAATCAAGGGAAATGTACCAATATTTCGCATATGATCCTTCACTAGTATGCACATTCCCTCCCTCTATCCACATCCTGTTATTGTTGCTTATTTGCTACCATTGATAGACCTACAATGACACATCACAATCACCCAAAGTCCACAGATTACATTCACTCTTGGTGTTGTTCAGACAAAAGTATAATGGCATCTTTTTCCATTAAAGAGAGCTTCTCATACACAGTAATTTCATTGCCCTAAAAATCGTATGTGGTCCACTGATCCATTCTTGTTGAACCCTAACCCTGACAATAACTTACCTTTTATTGTTTCCAAGGTCTTTTCCTTTTCCAAGAATATCATAGAGTTGGACTCCTCGTATATGTTGGTACCCTTGGAGACTGGCGTCTTTCACTTATTAATAAGCATCTACAGTACCTCCATGTCTTTTTTTGACAGGATAATTCATTTCATTTTAGTGGTCATTTCCATTGTCTGACTATACCCAAGATTATTTGTCTGCTCACTTACTGATGGATCTCTTGGTTCATTATAAATTTCGACTATTATGAATACAGATGCCTAAACATCTGTGTGCAGGTTTTTATGTAAATATTTAAAGGATTTCCAAATCCTTCGAGCAGAAACTGAAAAGTAGGTTTGTTGCATCATGTGGTAACCGTCTATGTTTAGTCATTTTGAGAAACTGCCAAACTGACTCCCAAAGTGGCTATACCATTTTGTATTCACAGCAGCAATGGGAGTTGCAGTAAGTCCACCGTCTTGCCAGAATTTTAGGTACTGTTTTAGACTTGGGGCATTTTAATAGATACATAGTGGTATCTTACTATGAATTTAATTTGCCTTTCCTTGAAGAACTATAATAAAGGGCGTATTTTCATGTGCTTGTTTTTCATTAATTCATATTCCTTGGTAAAGAGTGAATAATGCTAAGTGTTTTTTGTATACTTGGATTAATAACTCCTTATTTTTAGATAGGCATACAAATATTTCCACCAAGTTTAAGTCTTTTCATTAACATGGCATTAAAACTGGGGTGGTTTTAGGGTTAGGTCCAGTTTATCAGTTACTTTTTTCATGGATCATGCCTTTGGACAATCAAAAATATCATCATTGTGTCCAATATTGTCTAGATTTTCTCCTATATAATATCTTCCAGAAGTCTAATAGTTTTGGCTCATATTTGTATCTATGGTAAATTCTGAGAAAATTTTTTAGGGTCCCTCCAAACAGAATTTAGGGACTGGGCCACTTCTGATGGTGCCATTTAGTGATTTTTCGCAAGGGTGTAGGATCTGTGCATAGAGGGACTAGGCCACTTCTTGATGGTGCTCTTTAGTGACTGTTCTCAAGGGCATAGGATCTGTACTTAGATTCATGGTTTTGCACATAAGTATCCAGTTCCTCCAACATCATTTGTGGCAAAACCAACTATTGCTCCTTTGTTAAAGATTAGTTGACTATAATTGTTTGTGTTTATTTCTGGGTTTTCTAGTTTGTCATGGCCACATTGCATTATAAATAAGGATCATGAGAGATCTTTCCCCATCTCAAAGTGGCAGTGTGGTTCATCAATAAATGAGAGGCTACTACAAGAGTATCCCACCCACACGGCAGAGCCTGGCAAGCTACACATGTTGAATTTGATATGCCAAAACCAGTAACAATTATAGACCTCATCCCCATGATCTGAAGGAATGGTTTGGCACTCTTTATATTCCTGGAGTGAGCAGATGCCCTTGGGCTACACTGACATGTGACAGGACTAATGGAGATGTTACTGGTACCCGCTTGAGCAAATCGATGAACAACAGGAAGTTAAGTGATACAAGTCACTTTACTGGGATAATTTAGGGGCTTACAGTACTAAAAAAAGCCCTGATTAAAATACAAAGTGCAGTGTTAATATATCTCTACATAAAAGACCAAATATATGAACTGTGACTTTTTGGAAAGCTGCTGGATAGAAATATCTTAGAAAACTTCTTCAACAAGGTAGATAATTGCTGTGAAATTCTGGGGTCACCTTATCTCCTATGCGGTATCTACTATTTCCAGCCTTGATCCTTCCATAA
Organism: Cryptotis parvus; assembly: GCA_021461705.1. NCBI lineage: Eukaryota > Metazoa > Chordata > Mammalia > Eulipotyphla > Soricidae > Cryptotis > Cryptotis parvus. Next base: position 70,403 of record JAJIBD010022625.1, on the reverse strand, counting down.
GGCACAATATCTCTATATTCTTATTGACTTCTCAAGCTAGGGACCCTTTCTCAGTTCCTAACTCTTTGGTGGAAAGGACCAATGGCCACTCATACACTACCTTGTGGAGGTGCTGACAAATGAATAGTTGTATGTACAGACAACACTGGGTTCCTTCCCCTACTCCCATTGTGTGTGTTTGCTCTCAGTAGTAGGAGTCTTGATTTCAGGACCCTCTTGGCACACAGGAGTCTAGAAATGGTTTCCCCTAGGGCTAAATCACCATAGACAACTTGGGGAGAATAGGATCATAAAAGCTCATTTCTCACTCCTTGGGTGAGAGACTTAGGCAAAGTTAACCCTTTGAGGTTTTTCTGTGGTGGCAGGTTGGAGTTTGCTAAGCTTGTTTTGTATCACACTATTGCTCCTCCTGTCTCTTGGCCAAGTCTCCTAAAAATGTATATAACTCTAACACATATGGCCATGTCAGCATCTTCTACTGACCTCTCTAGCGAGTGACAGTGTGTTGCCTATTGGAAAATTATTTATATTTTAGCTATGATAGCTGAAGTCATGATGCTCAAGGTACTCAAATGTCAGAAGAGCATGCCCTCATAAATTAAGAGATTATGTGTCTTAAAGTGTCATGTCAAAAGTGATCTGAAACTCTGTTGATCAATTACTTGTTTATGTATATGGCAAGCTTTGGCTATAAGTATGGACTAACTGTGTATCTACTCCAAATTTTTATTTATCTATAATGCAGAGGAAATCTCTTAAAACTTCTACATGGGGTTGTTCTGAAGTTCAAATAAGAGAATGAAATTACTTAGCGCTTAGCCTGTACTTACTGCATTGTCATCATGCATTAGCATTTGCTAATTTCTTGCAAACTAAATTATGATACCAGCTAAAATAAACAACATTAAATTAAATCAAACTGAACTGGATTCAAATTATAGCTTAGTATTTTATTAAAGTATGACTTTGAGTAAGGACTTTCCCTTTGCGAAGGATTCAGTTTCCATGTCATCAGAGTAAAATTACTCAAACTAGAAAAATTCAGTTTGAAATAGACCAATGAATAGAATTATTAGTAGCAGACTTTAATAAATTAAGTCTGGTTAAGATTTGATATCTTTAAATTAATGATTTATAAATTGTCATAAGTGGTAAATCTCAATGTATATTTTATTGTACCAGTTGGTAAAGTTGTGAGTTGCCAGTTAAATATTAGAATTAAGCCTTCCTTTTATTGGCATTCTGTTTTGGGACAATTACTTAACTTTATTGATAAGGATATATATTCAACTGAGTTTTCCAAGTTGTTCTCAGTATGGGCCAGTGAGATTATTCTACTTCCTGTCCACACTACAAGTCTAACCCTTGTCAGTCATTATGCAGATTTATAATTCTCAAAGAGAACACAAATGAAACTGGTCTGAGAAACTCACAAATACAAATCCCACAAAGTTATTTTTATGCCTGTGTTTGTATTAGCCAGTATAATATAGCTCATCAAATAGATCCAGAGACTCTAAAAAGATAAAGTTGAAAAGATTTAGCATAGCTTAGAAATAAGTGATTAACTTATGACAATGTCAATATATATGTAAATATTGATTTGCTAAGAGTAAAGGAGTTATAATTTTTTCTACCACTTTCCTGACCTTAGTTGTATATTTAAAAGAACATGAATACTCTTTTATCATATATTAAATTACATATTTAAGGAGAAATATTGAGAAAATATTGTGTGTTTTAGAAGAAATGCATGATTTTCAAAGGACTTGTTTTTGTGATTTTCTTCAGAAAGACATTAAGTATAAATTAACTATAATAGAGAAAGTTTATCTTACCCTGGATAACAAATCACAGAGATAATCAAAGTTGATATGAGATTTGCCAAACACTGCAAACATTTAACTCCTTGAGGTTACATAGGTTGGGCTTAAAGAACTCAAATGTCAGAAGGGAACCCAAATGGTCTCCTAATCTATGGTTCTGTGAGTTCACACAAACATGGAATACCATGTTTCAAGTTGCATTAATTAGGGTCCTCGTTTATAAATGATTCTGGTTTTCCTAATTGCTTCCTTCTACTTAAATTAATTCTTGATCTTATCATTGACTTACTCTATGATTCTTTCATACAAGATTTATAATGTTTCCTATGTTTTGTAAGCATATCACTCCAATATGGTCCACTTCCTAGTAAGTTAGAGATTACCTGAATTTTTTAAAAAATTCCACTGTCACTTTTCCTAGGATAGTTTATTAGTATTCAACTTCTGTGCCAGAGAACGCTAATGCTATAAAAAAATCTGATATCTTACTTTACAATATTATTGGTAGAGACAAGATCACAAACAATTAGGAATAGCATTATTGTTTTGGTTTTTATTTTATTTTTTATTAAATCACCACAAGACAAACAGTTACAAAATTGTCCATGATTGGGTTTCAGTCATATAATGTTCCATGGCTCCTCCCTTCATCAGTGTACATTTCCCATGCCAGTATCCCTAATTTTCCTCCTTCTATCACCCCTAACCCCAGTCTGCCTCTATGGCAGACATTTTATTCTCTAGCTCTCTGTCTCTCTCTCTGTCTGTCTCTTCTTTTGGTCAATATTGTTTACAGAACGGGTACTGTAAGGTTAGTTTTTACAGTAACCTTAAGTACTTTCAGCACTTAATTCTTGTCCAAAGTGATTACTTTCAACTGTTATTGTCATAGAGGTCTCTTCTCTGTCCTAACTGCCCTCTTCTCTTCCCCTATTACTTGTAACAAGCTTCCAGTCATGGACAAGTCCTGGCCCTCATTTCTGTTTTGTGGTTGCTTATGTCAAACACACAAGAATTGGGGGCGGAGTAATAGTCCAGCAGGTAGGACATTTTGCCTTGCATGCAGCCGACCGGGTTCGATCCCCGGCATCCAATATGGTCCCCTAAGCACCGCCAGGAGTAATTCCTGAGTGCAGAGCCAGGAGTAACCCCTGAGCATCTCCGGGTGTGACCCAAAAGGAAAAAATAGAACTATGGGGTAAGGAAAATGATTAGAGAAGTTCGAACATCAAACTAATTGAAACTGCTTTGGGTCAAGTCTACAAGGCCAAAATTGAGCCAATATGCCAAGTACTGCAGAATTCCTCTTACACAGTCCTCACCATATAAGTGGCACTATTGTTAATGGTTTACACCCTTGGGGAAATAGCTGTCATTTTCAGTTGTTTGTCTAACATTGGGTGTGGCTGTCACTCCATCAGAGGCTATATTAAAAACAAAGCTTGTGACTTTTTCTACTCACTTTCTGAAATCAAATCCAGAGGTTGTTAAAAATGTAAGACAACACTACTGAAGCTTTGATGCCCAGACATATTCGGACTCTCCCACCTATTCAGGAGAAACAATTCGTACTCATAATCTCCTGCCTGTCACGACCCCAAAGCAGGCAAACAGAAAACATCTCCCAATTGATTAGTTATAGTGGCCTCCTGGGCGTTGGGGATGGGGGTAGTGGGGTGGGGGGGTTGTGCATAATATCCCCCTCTTTGGGAAGTCCTCCTCTAGAGAGAATTAAGAATGATAAGAAACTCATGATGTCATGACCAGAGAGATAGCACAGCGGGTAGGGCATTTGCCTTGCATGCAGCCAACCCGGGTTCGATCCCTGGCATCACATATGGTCCCCCAAGAACCCCGGGAGTAATTCCTGAATGAAGAGCCGGGAGTTACCCATGAGCATCACCGGGTGTGATCCAAAAAAGAAAGAAAAAAAGAAACTAATCACGAGAACAAAACTCAGAGAGAAAAAAGAATGCCTCATGTTTCTTATTTTATTATCTTTATTTTGTTCTAGGTTAAAGTTGTACTTTTATGTTAAGACTTTTATTTAGAGATAGAAACATACTTTTTCAGTTTATGGTGTTTCACTGGACACAGCAGCAACCACAATTGCCAAGTAGCTGGAAGAAATGGTTTCTCAAGTAGAAGGGAATGTTATTAATTCCCAAGATAGAAATGTGGTAAATTCAATGGAATTAGTTTGTAAATTTGACTTGGTAATGAACCACTAAGGGATAAAAAGTGCCAGAAAATCCTCCTAAATCAGTTGCTAACATTGGATGCTTGCAATGCCACGACTGTCAGCAAACATTTTAAGTACCTGGTGGAAATATTAGTCAACTATATCTTAGGTATGGCAATAGGATCTATTGCTATTGAATTGAAAAAAATATAGACTTAGAATATAAATTGGTCCTTGGGCTGAGGGAATGTCTTAAGTAATTTAGGCAATTAAGCTATTGAACTTTGTCGAAAGAAATTAAACGTCATGAATCCCAGTTTATCAGTCACGTCTTCCCCTTCCACATTCTGATTCTCAACTGCAGTATACAGGGGTGAAGGAAGGAGCGTCTTTATTTCCATAATTAGGAAAAAAAAGGTAAAATTAGATTTTTCTTGTCAGAACTCCACCCAAGAGTAAAGCTGTTCTATCCCCATTGTGTGTGGCTGCTTTGTGACTGTACAGTTCATCAGTAAATGCATGAACTGAGAGCCTACTACCAAGAGTATCCCACCCACATGGCAGTGCCTGGCAAGCTACCCGTGTCATATTTTATATGCCAAAAATCAGTAGCAATTATGACCTCATTGCCATGACCTGAATGAATGGTTTGAGGCTCTTCATGCTCCTGGGGTGAGCAGATGCCCTTGGGCTACACTAGCATGTGACAAGACATATGGAGAAATTTCTGGTGCCTGCTAGATCAAATCGATGAACAACGGGAAGACAAGTGATACAAGTGAAGATTAGATTCGTGAAAGAGCCAGTGAGAAAACATTTTATAGTGACTCAAGAGACATTTGTAATTTTAAACAAAGAGAAGTCCACTAAGAGAATGACAAAGAGATCATGAATGTCCACTTCATATGTAGTACTTGGGTATGCAACATTCTGATGATCAAGATAATGGTTGTAAAATAAGTTGTTTTCTATAAACTTACATATCAAATTATAGACCTCATTCCCATGACCTGATGAATGGTTTGAGGCTTTTTATGTTCCTGGAGCAAGCAGGTGCCCTTGGGCTTTACTTGCATGAGACAGGACATATGGAGATGTTACTGGTGCCCGCTCGAGCAAATCGAAGATGAACGGGAAGACAGTGATACAGTGATCAAATTATACTTCAAATAGGATTGAGATCTTGTATAAAAATTAAATACCATTTCTGGACTACACTGCTGGGGAAGCTGAATGTATATATGTATATAAATGCTGTATATATCACATTATATGTGGTAATTATATTTTTTCTCATCTTTTACTGAATTACATATCCAACTTACCAACCCTCCATTTATTTTCCTCCTTGTTTAACTATTACACGATGAAATTTAAAATCATTGTCCAGTGTTGAGTGCTTTTTGGTACTCTAAAACTTTCTTTCAGAACTACAAGAAAGTTGTAGCTTTTGTTCTCAGTGTTGCTAAACACATCTAGAATAGAAATTTCTTCTGTGGATCATTTTATTGGCAATGACAGCAGAAAGTTTTTTCTTATGTTTACTTTCTTGTAGAAAAGTTTTTTCTTTGTTAGAAATGCACTTACCATTCTATTCAATTAATAAATGAAGGTGATTGTGGAAGAGATGAAATTCAAATTGCATTTGATATTGGACAGAAAGCTCAGTAGGACTCCTGGCGTCCTATCCTAGCAAAGCATGGCTTTGGTAGAGCCGTGCTGGGAACTTGAGCCATGCCCAAAGGTGTTTTTTTCTACGTAGAGCTGAAGGACGCACTCAAGACACTGCAGTCAGGGAATGCGTGAGTCACAATCTAGACTCTTCAAGCATTTTAAGACAAGGGAACATTTGATTTCAAAGGGTCAAGGAATTCCTTTGGTCTCCTTTCACAGCACTTCTGCTTTGGTCCTGTGCGCCTTTAACAGTTTAGGGCTACCATTTGCAAACTAGACAAATTGTGAAATTGAAAGCTCCTTTTCTATTTGACTTTTTCATACAGAGTCGCTAAGGTCAATGTTTGATAAGCAATCACAGGTTAGTTACAGGTGCTGTTTCCTTTCTACACGGATGTAGCTGTGAGCTGCTCTCGTGAGAAGGGTAAAGCATATGCAAAAGGTTTCCAAATGAGTTTTATTGCTTCATTAAAGTTTTTATAGCATTCTTTTCCGGTACTACTAACAGAATAAAGTAAAAGCAGAAGCTCCTTTCAAAGAAGGATCCAGTCAGTTCTATTCCCTGTAGAAATATAAGTATTTCACTCTTCAGAATCTGGAGCCTCTTGGTTTTTATATGTATGTTTTATGTATGTTTTATATGTTTAAATTAAGCTACATTAATAAGAAATATTTTCCCTGACTTAAAACAAAGACACAAGTGAACTTTCTGGATTTTCAGTTTCATTGTCCAGCCCCTTTTTCTGTAAACACGGGATGGCTTTTCCCTGCAGCATGATTGTAGGTATTGCTCTAGCTCTTATCCTATTATCCCTTATTTTCAATAGTGAACCACGATGGCTAGAATTTATTGACTGTGGTTAGTTCCTGAGACATTTGAATTTTCTCTTCATATTTTCTGCTAAGGAGTTCACTTTTTAATTATTATTAAATTATCTTCTAGGCAACTTCACTTCCAGCTACACCAGTCCTAAGTCATTTTTCTCTTTATTCCATTTCACAAATGGACAATGATGAATGGAACACTATTAGAATGCCACAGAAGTCTGAAATGTAGACTCCATCTCTTTTGTCTTGGCTCTTAAACCATCTACTTATGTTGATTTCATGCACTTAGATGGAGTGACAGGGGAGGTTTACGTGGTGGTTCTCTGGGCCTATATGTCACTATACTTGGAGATCACTCCTGGCAGTGTGTAGGAAACCAGATATGGTGGTCCATGTGATTTGAACCCAGGTAGGCAACATGCAAGGCAAACACCTAATTGCTGTACTCTCAGAGTCCCTGATCCTTTTTGTGATTAAAGGCAGTTGTCTTTGAGCACATTTACAAAATATTAAGACTTAGTAAACCAAAGATCATCCATTCCAAATAAGTGTGTAGCTCCCACCCTCTGAAATACAGAGACACATATAAACAATAAATCATATTAATGTCTATATACATATGCACTGTAAAGTATGGAAGATAATATTTTGCAGGTGTGTCATCTCACTCTCTATAATTAATCAATTATCTTTATATTTTCCAAAAGGAAACTCACAGATTAGCAATCACCTGGAGAGGAAAGAAAATTTGTCCTTGGTGGGAGTCATTTATATTCTAAAATCAATTTTTATTCTGATCTATCCTTCAAACACACTTTGAGAGAAGTCCAAGCTCCCAGACTTGCTTCTTGTTGCTCTGGGAGTCATTTCTGCCCCATTTACCAGGAGGAGAATAATGGCGGTGGGGCCTTTCCTGCTGACCGCTGAACCCTACCTCCTAGTGTTCTTGGTTATGGTCTTCCTCCAGGCCACAAATCTCTATTCCAAGTCTAAGTACAGAACTTCTTCCAAAGAGGAAAATTAGCTGTATGCAAAAGATTTCTGTTTTGTTTAAGTTTTTGATTTCGCTGTTCTTTGTAGGAGTGAATTAACTTGCATGGGTGCTTGGTGCTAACTATGTCCATGCCACAGTAGCTGATGCCTATACTCAGAAACATATTAATAACAAAGAAAACAGTTTGTCAATTTAACAAATGCTTTCTGGGATGGCTATAAGATGTAGAGACTCATCAATACATTTCTTAAGCTTCTAAATGAACTGCCCATTGGGAATCAGTGTTAGGCTAGGATTTTACATTTCTTCAAGTTGGGTGTGGCCTTTTCTTTGTTGGTCCCTTCTCCTGATGGCAGTTTCCAGTGTGCAAGATGCAGACTATGTACTTTAAATATAATCTTTTACTTTAATACTTGCAATATACCTCGAGAAAGGTTCTACAATAATTCCCATTTTGTAGATGTGAAGACCAAGGCACACAGTTACAAAGAAATAGCAATGCTATTGATTTGATTTGATTTTGGCCAGTCAGGCTCCATAAACTTGCCCTTACCTACTCTACGGATAGGGTGATTCAAGAAACTTGCTTTCTCTCACCATATCCTATAGTTCTTTGGAATAGGAGGCCTTCTAAATGGCCCCATGAACTCTGAGGATATCCCAAAGATAACGTGGATGTTGGAACCAATATAAAGAATGAAGAGTATTAGCTACAGATATGAATCTGTTCCTCAGTTGTTTAGATATATGCCAAGGGATCTGAGAGAATTAACTGGATGGCTATAGGAAATCTTGAGCATAAAACTTCTCCATGTGCAGATACTGGGATGTGATCATCTGAAAATAGTATGTCTTACTCATTGAGTGTACATCTATGTGGTCATGTGCTTAAGATGCAACTCCCTACTGTAAAGATTTATTTGGATAATAGAAACCATCCTACATTTTAGAAGACAATGAATGTGTATAAATATCGTAAATATGAATGGTTGATTATTGTAACTTATTGCCCAAAATTGCTAGAAGGAGAGGTAGGATAAATTTTAAATTTTGTAAGTGAATAAAATATTATGTTACCTAATCTGTGTTTTGACACAAAAGCTAGACCTTCCAGAAATTCAGCCATTTTCCCAAGGTTAAACATAAAACAGAAACAAACCAGAGTTTGAAGTCAAGTTTATCTGATACCAAAGTCCTTAATCTTTATGCAGCACTCTGTGTATGTGTGTGTACGTGTGTGTGTGTGTGTGTGTGCGTGTGCGTGTATGACTTTAACAGGTGGGAAAATAAGACATAGAAGATAATAAAAGGACTAGCTGTTATAAAATCTGAGTGTTGTCACTTACTTATGAGGTCATTCTGCCTACTAATGTTTTTGAGAAAATATGTTAGTGAGTGAGCTAATGTGAAAAATACTGCTATATCCAATAAAAATATATTGGATATAGGTGCTAATGATGATATCCACCTTGTGCCTTGGTGGGAGTTGTAAATAACTAACAAAACTTTTATTTATTTATTTATTTATTGTTCAATGCTGTCTTCTAAATATATACATATATGTATACATGTATCTATATATATCACAGTTTATTTGATTCTATCCAAGAGATTATATTCTTCCAAGTTCCACTGACAGTAAGTCCTCCACAGAGCACTCTGAAGGAAGTCAGTGTAAAAGAAAAAGGAAAATCAAAAAGCAGCAAGAAAATCTTTGTTACTAGGATGGAAGGAGTGGAAGGGAGATAATGGGATGTGGTGTAACGGAGAAGTACCCTTATTTTTAGTCCTATTGTGTCTGGTTATCTGAAAAGTTGTTTCCTTTAATGAATCACTTTTATAAGATAGATACTATAATATATCATATGATGCCAAAAGAAAATAGTTGGGCTACTAGAGTCAATGGTTAAGATGATGATCACAGCAGTAGCCAAATTGATATTAATATAGAAATAAGAGAGTGCTCTGTATTCAGCCGAACCATTACTATAAATATTCTTCCAGTGGTTGGAGATGTGGCTCAGTATGTTGGGACATATGCCATGCATGCAAGAGACACAGATTAGATCCCCAGGAACCCATGGTTCCTTGAGACCAGCTGGGAATAAGTCATCAGCATGAACCTACACCTGAAGTAGAACCTGAGCAGCACTGGGTGTGGCCTAGAAAAATTTCCTGGCTCCAGATTAAAAGGACTTTCTATTGATTCCCATTATGATATGATTCAAAATTTGGCTTATCCTGTACACTAGAGAGTAATCTAGCTAGTTGTAGCTCAAGATGGAATTGAAACCCACAATTTTTCCTTGTTAGCTTTGTGTGTCTACAAGATGACATGGCTGTGAATTCCCGTATACCCAGCTCGGGAAAGGAGTGACAACATTTTCTAAGTTTCCCTATACATGTACCACACCCTTATTTAGTTCAAGAGTGCTTAATCAGGGAATACCTAAATTAAGAGTCATAAGTCTGGTATCACTGTGATCGGGAAATGATAAGTACACATGGAGAGTTCAATAAATCTCAACAGCCGGTCAATAAAAATAGGAGGGTCAGTAATTAAGATGAATCTCCACCTGGAAGAGGTAATGCTAGAGGGAAAAAGGTAGTGAAGTGCTATGCTGCCCCCAGCAGTCAGCAAAACCCTCATATTCCTTGGAACGCAGGTACCATTGTCTCTGAAACAAGCCCCGAAGTGAGAAATTGAGGTTAGTTCCCAAAGGAAATACCAGCACAGAGAAGGATCCTCATGGCTGCTAGAAGAGCTTAGGATTGCTGAGAAAATAATATAAAGAAAGACCAACACAGGAAAGCGTGGGACAGGCCGCTGGAGAATCAGAGGGCTCAGAACTCCCTCAGAGAATCTTTGTCTACACCTGACTTCAGTTTCCTTATCTGTAAAAGGAGGCTCGAACAGAGCAATTCAAGATTCCCTTTTGCTCTAAAGTCTCTGAAACCCTAGTAGATACATGATTAATCTCATACACTATTTTAGAATATGTATTTCCTTAATAACCTTCTACAATGTATTAAAATTAATTAACCAAGTGCTCAGAGTCTAACTAGTGCCATATCAGAACTGGTACAGAATTGGCTCAGATCCAGAATGCCAGTGACATGTTAAGGTGTTTGACTTGCTTTGACATCTCCTTGGGGCTTGTATACCCATGTCTCAGGCAATGCAGTCCTTTTTGGCATTCTAATATCCTTTCAAGGATGCCCTTTCCAGAGATATGGGTTGACCTTGTGGTTTGATACTATTTATAAATTAAGAAAAGGACTGCACAAATTGCATAAGGGTTCTAATAATGATTTTCCACATTCACCAATAATTTGTTTTTTCCTCATCTATTTACTCCATGTGCATACAAAAATGTCTACTTGTATATGTACACATTCAATCTATTTCTATCGAGAATGCTAGCAATTGAGTATAAGCTTGAAGATTTATAATCCTTTATCCTTAAGCGATTTATTACTGCTAGAGGCTTTTGACTTTGTGATTATGGTCCAATAATCAAACCCAGAAAATGTAATATAGCTATGTAACATAATCTTATATATAGTCCACATTAGTTTAAGTTAATTATGCCCATGTTATCTTTATAAATAATTCCCCTGTCTAGGAGCCAACACAGTATGACTAATTGCATTTGATTGTAATGTCTCTTTCAATATTGACCCATTCCACTACCTTTTGTCATTCTTGATCTAAACATCTTTTTGAGTACAGGTCAGTTGTGTGGAATATTGTCCTTCAAATTCAATGTGTCTAGTGCTTCCTTAGAGATTCAGCTGATGCATTTTGGGTGGGGAATGGGGTGGGGGTTATGGTATTAAATTTGTATTGTGTCCTCACTTGGCATATTCCAAATTGAAGGACGTGAACTCTACTTACTTGATTAAAGTAATAGTGATTGATTTTTACTATCATTACTATTACCTTTACAAATTATAGTTTTAATTAACATTTTGAGATTCTAATATGTACTTCAGACTTATATTATTACTTCACATTTTCCACTTTTTGATGCTGAAACAAGGTTCTTTCTATTGACCAATTGTCAAGTTAACCTAATTATTTCACTGATTATTTTTGTCTGTAAAAGTTGATTAGATAATTTCATTGTCTAAAATACTATGCATTTTATTTGGCTCTTATTAATAGTTTATAGATCTATGCCAAAATTACCCATCTGTTCTCTTATGTTATATATTTGTCCCATGGTATCATATAACATATTTATAAAATTCATTGTAAAGTCTCTATATTACTACTGATAGTAATTGTGCGGCTTGAAAAAAGTGATCATCTCTGGAGAAGTTGGAAGTCACACAGAGATAAACTCCAAAGTGTTACATATTCAGTGTGACCTATTTGGTTTTTTTTTATTTTTATATTTGAGTTTTTAGGGTGAGAATGAAAGCAGAAATTTAAATATGACACTCTCTTTCCTCTATTGCTTCATTTTTACTTCATTAATTTGTGCATCATAGGCAGGATTATTTTATACTTTTCTTGCTCTAGTTCTGTAATCAGCCTTTCCCCCATGATCACTGGTTTCCTTTAGTGAAGAGGTTAATATAGTTTAGAATCAAAATATGACACTAATATGCTCATTGCTACTAGAGTCATTACACCTGTCTTCTTCCTTAGGCAGAGCTGGGGAAGTATTTGTATATGTATGTACCAAATATGTACCTATCTATCTGTCTGTCTGTCTGTATATCATCTGTCTATCCACTAATTCCCTCTTATCCAATTTTATATTTTTATATTTACAATTTTAATATATTTTATTATACCACCATGAGATAAACAATTACAAAAATGTTCATGTTTGGGCCTTGGCCATACAGTGTTCCAGCACTCATCCCTCCACCAGTGCCCATTTCCCACCACCAATGTCCCTGATTCCCAACCCCTTCCCCAGCCTGCCTCTATGTCAGGCTCTTTATCTCTTTTCTCTCTTACTCTCTCTCTCTCTATATATATATATATGTATATATATACATATATATATATATATATATATATATATATATATACAATTTTTTTTCTTTTTGAGTCACACCCGGCGACGCTCAGGGGTTACTCCTGGCTCTGCACTCAGGAATCACTCCTGGCGGTACTGGGGGACCATATGGGATGCCGGGATCGAACCCAGGCCTGCACAGGCTGGTCGCGTGCAAGGCAAACGCCCTACCCGCTGGGCTATTGTTCCGGCCCCTATATTTACAATTTTTATATTTACAATTTTTCTACAACCATGTGAAACTTGAATATTATTCTTAATAACTTGTTAGCTCAAGATCATAATACATAGAAGTTAAGAATTTCTTTTCTTGCTTGTTTTTTTGACCTGGTTTGGGACTTCACCTGCAACTGATCAGTATTTACTCCTAGTTCTGTGTTCAGTGTCCTGTCAGTGCTTGGGGAACCCAATAAGTTGTTGAGATCAGTTGTGTCAAGCAAGTGCCTTACCTGCTGTGCTATCTCTTGGCCACTACTTAAAGAATTTTGAAGCTATCATACTTGAATAGAAGTATGATAGCTTCGTAGAGTGGAGATTACTAACTAAACTTAAACATTAGTTTGCTATTGTTAGGCTAAATTTTTACACAGTAAAATAAACATGAAGTATATAATTCAACTAGTCATTATAATGGCATGCTTAGTGTGATTCATAGGTGGTACAGTTAGTTATTCAACCATTATATCATCCCAGAAAACTCCCCTTTCCAATCAGTCCTTGCTCTTTTTCCCCAAATAACTGCAATTATTTCCCCCATTCTATTTTGTTTGCCTATCTTACAGCTTCATATAATAGAATAATTTAATATGTTTTATTTTGTGTTGGCCTTTTCTGCTCAGCACAATTCTGTGAGATTCATATGTGTTGTGTGTATCCGTAGTTTATGAATTCATTTTGGCTGAGAAGTATCTCATAGTATGTATATACCCACTATTTGCTTATCCATTCCCCTGTTGATGGATGTGGACACTCCGGTGTTTCTCCTGTTGTGATTCCAGCTGTCTAGGATTTTAGTACAAATCTTTGCATGGACTTAAGTTTTCATTTTTCTTAGATAGACAAAAAATGCGATTACTGGTAAGGATGTAAAGAACTGAAAAGAAATGCTCAATTTTTGTAGGTACTTATATCTCAACTATTGCTGCTCTCATTATTTTATGACCTTTAGTAACTGGTACAGTTTTCTGGCTCCTCCCTGTAGAACTATCCTCCATAAGAAAGGTTCTGGTGTTAAATTGATTTCTAGCCATGCATTGAGCTCTGAAAACCAGGAATAAGTGAGTTCTTAGGCTCCTAGCTGAACTATAGCTCATTCTCGGTATACTGTAAATTCTGCTCCACCAGTTCTTGATGTACCCCAATTCTCCTGCTCCACCAGCCTCAATCCTTGAACACATACAGATGCACATGCCAGGGTACATGGTTCCTCAAGCAAGAGCCCCTCAAACTTGGAATATAGAAATTTAACACCGCAAGTTCCAGAAGTTTTGATTCTGCAGGGTCTGTCTTTGGGCTATCCCACTCTTCCTCTCGTGGCCTTTTGACAGAGTAACTGAAAGCTGCAATTTCTTGTAGCTTTTCCTGAACCTGGCTCTAGTCTTTGTGATGTCCTAACTTCATAAGCTCTGTGTTTAGCTACGAATTGTCAGAAACAAAATGACTAAGGTGTTTGACGCTCTGCAGCTGTCTGAAATACAGTAAAGCATCTCCACCCAAAATAGCTACTAGTGCTTACACAACTCCAGAAGTGTGCTTCTCTTTCTCTAGCTCTGCAGACAAAGCTGTTGAATTTTATTTTTTCATAGCTCAGACCTCATCCCTTTCTTCGGTTGCTTTCGTTGCTCAGACCTCACCCTTTCTTTGCTGTTTTCTTACCAGAATCAGGTTTATTTTTTCTTCCTCATCACCTCAATTCCTTTGGATTCTTCCTACTCTTCCTTTTAAGGTTTACAGGTTCCTTTCCTTAAGGCCTGTTACTACCTGGCTGTATCTCCTTTGATGTTGGAGACAAGAAACCTTTGGGCTTTTTGTCACTGGAGTGTTGTATCATTGATGCGGCCCTGCTTGCTGCTGATTCTTTTTCCTTTATAAAAATATGTCTGCGGTGAGGAACATTTGTCATGTAAATAGAGTTGTGAGGCTTGTCTAAAAAGAGCATCATGAGGAGTCAGTTCATTTTAGGTAACCAACCAGGGAGGCTCTGAGTTAAAGGCAGAAGCAGAGAAGGCAGGTTCCAAGATTATGTGTCAGGGGCAGAGTTGTGTTGATGATGAGGGCAGCCAGGCACTTTGCTCTGGGCTGACAAGTCTGTGCCAGGAGCCTGGTTATCCTCAAAGGGAGAAACTACTGACATTTCTGATTTGAGCTTTCACTTCTCTCCACTTCCTGGACCTACATTCTCTCAGGAAAATCTGATGTCCTAAATTGACTCGTTTAACACCACCCAAAAGGGGTCTCTGAAGAGAAGACTAACTTCTTTATCTCTAGTCTAGATAGCTGGGAAAAAATAAAGGCTTTGTCTTTGCTCTCCTCTGCCTACCTTGGTAAACAGCTAACGGACTTTCTCTTCTCTGCCTCAACCTGTGTTTGAAACTACCTGGGATCTCCAGGTAGAGGAGGAGGGTCATATGTGATGAGGACATTTCTTCTTAGGTTTCCTGCTATAAAATCGCTTGTTTATTGTTTAATTATTTTATAGTTCCTGAAAACAACAGAGGGGTACTGGTTGATTTCATTTGTACCATAACTGTACTAAGTAGAGCAGTCAATTAACTGTGAGTAAGACAGAATATGTATTTTCTCAAAAGATTATAGTAAGGAGAGAGAGTGAATCCCTAGCCCCTCAAAAAATAAAGAGAAGAAAAGAACTTAGAGGTAATAATGGAAGGTGATGATGATAATGAAGGTGATGGAAGAACTTTTCGTTGAAGAAAGAGAAAAACTTTGTTTTTGTTCATACAGCTTCCAGCATAGGTAACTGGAGACAGCTTAGGTAACTGAAGTAGCAAAAGAAATGGAGAATGCTGGAGAAGTATATTTGATGGCATCATTGATGACAGGGGAGTATATTCATCTAGATATGAGATAAAGTTGAGGACATGGGTATGCATGAGAATATGCATTGAAAATAATCCGACTCTCCCTGTGCTCGGCTGATCATGAGGCATTCAGGAGGGAGGGCGGGTTCTGGCCCTGGCCTACCACCCCCTAATAGAGCCTCAGAAGAAGCCAGAGGAATCCCCGCACCATGATGGCAGCCATTTTCCACATCCAGACTCCATAGCGCATCAGAGCTCCACCCAAGAGAAAAGCCAATCTCATGCTTGGCTCATAGAGCCCCACCTTAGAGAAACCTATTTCAAGCCCAGATATGCAGGTCCTGACAACTAAAGTCACTGGGCTACCTTGAAGATGGAGCTGTGGTCCCTTTCCCCCAACTCTGTCCCATCTGGGAGGGTCGGTGGACTCGCCCATGAACTGCTCCCAGACTCTCAGCCCAGAACCAGAGACACAGATACATGGGGCAGAGCAGCTACTGTCTCTCTTCATTGCATGCAGCCATGAGGCTGCCACACAGTACACCAGTAGATGCAAGAACTGAGAGCGCTCGAATGGCAGAGTCTGGCAAGCTCACATGTTTTCTATCAGCTAATATGCTTCATAAATAAGACTTCAATAATCTTAGGGAGTTACTTTAAAAATCTCTTCATTAATAGGGCTTAAGTAATAAAATAGTCCATAAGAAATATGGAGTATTTCTATTACTTTTAGAAAATAATATAAAATATAAAGGGGGAGTGTTACGAGGGAGGGTAGAAAGGAAGAAGTGAGAGAAAAGAGAGCTTCTGAAGTTCATTTGAAACGTGATGAATTCCAGAATTACTACCAAAGCCATGTTTAAGGTAACTGGCTTAAGTGATCTTGACATTGTAGATCATTAACTTTCTAAACATGCAGATAATTTTTTTCAGGCTATTGCTCAGTTTGACTGAATCAATAGGCTGTTCTGCTGTCAATAAGAAAGCAAAATGAAGGAGATTTTTAGAGAAATATAGAGAATTACTACAGCTCTTAGGAAAGCAAATCATTCTAGACCAGAGCTTAGCAAGTAATAAGGGACAGGGATTTCTGCCCCTTATTACTTGCTAGAAAAGAATTTCTGGTATGAACAATATTATATTTATAGAGGAAAGAAGAGTCCTACGGATAAAGATTGATTTTGCTATGGATGAATTGTATCATCCTAAAATTTATATGGTCATGCCTAAATCCCTGTACTTCACTATTGGTTTTATATGAAAATAGTGTCTTTAAAGAGGCAAGATTAAATGGGCCATTGGAGCGGCTCCTAATCTAATATGAGTAGTGTCCTATCAAAGACATTAGGACACAGACGTGCACAGGTAAACTACCAGTTGCAGACTCACTCGCAAAAGAAAAATCCATCTCCAAGTCAGGGAGGGAAATATCAGAAGAAAATAATCCTACAAGGGCCTGCGCTTGGGCTTCCAGCCTCTAGAAAAATGAGAAAATAGATATTTTATTTAAGCTTCCCGACAGCCTGGATCATGGACACCCACCCTGCAGCAGTTTCAGTTTTTATTTTTTTTTAATCCAGCCCAGGTATGCTGATCTAGAGACTGCCAGCTGCTCAGGAGGCACCTGGGAGGGATGGCGGGTTTTAGCCCTGGCCCGCCACCCCAGCAGGGCCTCACAACAAGCCAGACGACCCCCCCCCCCCCACTCCATGAGGGCTGATATCTTCCACATCGGACTTTCCTCTCCGCAGAATTCCACCCAGCAGCGGACGATCCTATCACAGCCCGGCTTGCGCAGCCGCAAGCAGCCACACGGTTCATCAATAAATGCTGTATTTAGAGGTGACTACAAGAGTATGCCACCCACATGGCAAGCCTGGCAAGCTGCCTTTGTCGTATTTGATATGCCAAATACCAGTAACACTATATTAGGTCATTCCCATGACCTGATATAATTGTCTGAGGCTCTTTATGTTCCTGGAGCAAGCAGATGCCCTTGGGCTCTGTTAGCATGAGACAGGACATATGGAGATATTATCGGTGCCCGCTTGAGCAAATAGATGATGAACGGGAAGACAGTGATTTAAGCTTCCCAGTCAGTTAATCCTTACTTACCTTTTAAAGAGGACATAATTTAACTGATACAAATTTTAAGAGCAAGAAAAATACTGACCTAGATTAAAGCATGTATGTATTTATTTAGTGTGGACAGGTTACTAAGTACCCTTGAAGAAAACAATTTGTCAGACTCATTTGATATGACCTCGAGAAGTTGTTTGGACTTTAACAAATTTAATATTCTATTAGGAAATCAGGTTACGAGCATTTGATGAAGGCTCACTGGAGGGAGGACCAAACCTAGAGTGTGGTTAGAAAACTTTTCAGCTTGGGAAGGGATGGTTAGGGGGAAATGTTTAGTAGTCTAGGCAAGAAAGAAACCTAGTCACTAAACTTTGGCTGCTATGGAACAGTTTTTAGAAGATAGGATTTGTGCTAATATTATAGATTTCTTGCTTATCTAGAAAATAACAAGATATTCACAGAAAATTTTTATTGGATGTACCAAACACTTAAGACTGAGCAACAATTTCCTAAAAGGAAACTTTACTCTGTAACCTGGCTTAGTCTGGCTGAGGATATTTTAAGTGTGATTATCAAGCAATGAAACACAGAGAGGACCCATCAAGGGTGGAGGCACCATCATGAGAAGCAGGAATAGAAGTGCTGAAATCAGAATCATGAGGTCATCTTTCAAATTTGTCTACTCAAAAGCCAGATAATCTCTGGGTTCTATTGTTAAGCAATTGATTCTGCTGAAAAGAATGTAGAGGAGTTAGGTAAAAGTTCAGTAGTGAAGATGAAAATAATTAGGAAATAAGATTTATGAGTAAAGGTTAAAATAACTATGATTATTCACTAATTATGAGAGGCCTGGGTTATTCCCTAGTACTTCTTTAAAGAATGGTTTAGTCATAATTCATGATAATCAACTTCTCTCATTACACTGCAGGGGGCCAAAACACAAGGAAATGGACCCAACTACAGTGTGTGGGATTTAGATTAAAAATAAGGAAGAAAATAAACTTAATTTATAAGTGGCTTAAATTCCTTTGGAAGGAGATGGAATTTCCTACTTGGGAGATCTATTTTTAAAAATAAGCATCCCTCAAATGTCAGGGTTAATTTAAAAATTAAATCTTTATTGAAAAGTAGGGCCAGATATTGGTGAATTGGAAGGTATAGAAAAACAAAAAATACAAATAATCATGATACTAATTGTATCATGATTATCTTGAAAAGAATACAGTTGTGAAGTAGGATCCTAAAATAACTATTATATGTGTTGTGATTTATTATGATTTTATCTTTTTTCCCCCATTAATCTGGACAGCATTTTGGACTTTTGCCAAGCACATTATAATTCTCTATTGTTGAGATTTAAGTCTTTTATTATGTAACAAGCTCCCAGAAAGACTGGATGGAGAGGTTAGGAAATATCTCCTTTAAGGAACATTATTAACAACTGACTCCACTGTTTTAAATGCTTATCTATCAGTTTCTATGCTAAAGTAAGTTTGGAGGTTTGACAGATAGTACAAAGGTTCTGTTGTTTGTCCTCAACAGAGTTGACTCAGGTTCGATCCCCAGAACATTTTATGGTCTCCCAGGCCCTACCAGGAGTGATCATTGAGCAGAGATGCAAGAGTAAGCCCTGGAAAATGCTGGGTGTGTTCCAGTAAC
Source organism: Cryptotis parvus (assembly GCA_021461705.1). Taxonomy (NCBI): domain Eukaryota; kingdom Metazoa; phylum Chordata; class Mammalia; order Eulipotyphla; family Soricidae; genus Cryptotis; species Cryptotis parvus. The sequence goes on along the minus strand of JAJIBD010022625.1, from coordinate 51,084 downwards.
AGAAAGAGAAAAGCATGAAGCAAGTTTTGGTCTACGAGTAGCTTGTAGTTGTGCACTAAGTACTCAAGATGCTGTGGGAGTCGTGGATGGAAAATTGGACCTGCTTCCTGCTGTCTGAGAATGTACAAACTGTGTGGAGATTAGACAGATAGGAGTGAATCATTAGTGCTCAGTATTAAATAGAATAATTGAATCACGTAATATAATTTGGGGGGGATAGAATATCTGTTCATTTTGTTTTTACTGTGTCACACCTGACAGTGCCTGTAGCTTCCTCCTGGCTTTACATCAATAGGCACTCTAGGAGGTGCTCAGGGGACTGTACGCCGGTCCTGGGGATCAAAATTTGATTGGCCAAATGCTTAGCAGTTGCCCTACCTGCTGTACTAACTCTCTAGCCCCAGGCTGGAATGCTTGAATAGTTGGGCGTTATAGACTAGAAATGTCGAAATGTCATAGAACAAGAGGTTTTAAAGTAAAATAAAAAACTGAAGAATGGGAGTGTAAGGACACTTCTGTTGCATTGAAAGCCAAGAGACGAAAGTGAGAATATTTGTGCTGAAGTCTTACTTTTCTCTGCCAAAGACGTAGCCTACCAATAGCATTTTGGGGTGAGTTACAGTAGTTTATATATCACACAAAGTTCTATTATGACTTGCTGTTGCTGTCACCCATGGCTTGATTTCATACTATTTTTTGTTTACCCTCTTTTATGTTCCTTTATGCAACCCTGAATCTGTTTTAATTCTGATTCACTTCTCTTTATGTTCAAAGGTTTTTGAATCTTGGCTGTTACATATTTAAAATGGGCATAATCATAGAAGCTCCTGTAAAAGGGGTTATGAAGAACTGATAAATAAATAGATGCAGATATTAGACTTGAACCTGGCATTTTGTAAGACTCAATAGAAAACATTATAACTATTACTGTAAGTACTTCTACCAGTGTGGCTACTAATAAGCGTCTTAATCATTAAGTTCAGGCGTTTCTTGAAACCTTTTCGTTTCTGGTCATCCTGAATCCTTACCATCCCATGTACTGTCTGTGCCTTAGTTCTTGCCTGGTTTATACATCATTACACATTCTGTCTCTTTTTGGATAGGGAGAAATAGAGGGTGTAATGTTTTTCAATTATGCATCCCAGAGTGAATGAGTGTTGAATAATTAGGTTAATTCATTGATAAAATGATGTGGCTTATGAATTCACACATTTGATACTCTACCCATTCTTATTATATTCCTTCAATTCATATTGATAGGTCATAAATATTAAAAAGTAATATTAGACCCAGAAAAGCCAATGAAATTTATAATAAAGTTGGTTGGGTCAAAATATTTTGATTATTATAATTTGTCTCACTGAAGTAATCTTTGAAAAATGGGTTTACATTTTACTTTAAAGTTCAGAGGCAACCCTTGATATATGATTTTAAATATTTTATACTTTGATGAATAATTTGTATTAATAAAGATACATTTCCATAATATAATTAGTTTAAAATATGCTTTCTATTTTAAAAGTTTCACCATACTTGTGGCTGGAGATTATACAAGTGAGGGAGTTACGATATGACATTTAACCCTAAATTATCATTTTCTTTGAGGTTCTGGACTAATTGCCCTCTAAAATATTTCTCTTCTAAGCACCTAAACGTTTTATGGCTGATAATTGGGTAAAGAAATGTATATATTTATATTAGAATACTATCCAATTCCAAAAAAAAACATTAAAAATTCCATAATTTAAAACTACATGGAGCGATATAGAGTATGTTTAGAGGAATAAGCCAGACATAAGAGATAAACATAGAGAAAACAAGTAATTAAACAGAAAAACTACAAACAATAAATTTAAACCTTGAATTATGAGAGCAATTATTGTTTCCAAATGGGAAGATGGCAGGTATAAGTGGATATATTAATCAGGACAAAGTGGATAAACAAGTTGTTTCAAGAAAAACAAAATGGGATGAAATAATCTATCTTTTGGATTCTGGACTCAGGGAGGTCGGTGCATGCATAATGTAACTAAATCATAATCTAAATTTCCCAAATACAGACTACTGAAAACCATCAACCTTTCCATTGTAATTAAAATCATGAGTTGACTTGGTCACATGATTATTTATTCTTTTTCATTAGTGGAATTGTTCATTAACTAAATTGTGTTATTTTTACAGCAATTAAATATCTTTAAGTCCATGGTGACTTGTCATTTAAAGAAAATATAAAAAAATTACTGATAAAACCCTGAAAATTATGAATTGATTATATTCAATACCAGTAACTCATTGGCATAGTATTTTAAAGAACTCTAGTGTACAAAATACTTATTTTTTAAAGGCAATTTAGTTCATTGTTACACATTCTTAATATTTAGAGATGAAAGATAAAGAATATATTTATTTTAGGTAGAGATATATATTTAGAAAATGAATTCATTAAAAATATCAGATCTACCTATTTTATTTGTTTACTCCCAGAGCAGTGCTTCTTTTGAGGAACAGGATTTTGCAGGGCATTATTGCATTACTGAAATAACTGGCACACCACACATGGTATTTGAAGCATTTTAATAGTCAAGTGGCTTAGTTGCATGGTGGATCAGATCAATTACTTAAAAATCAACTGTTAGGAATGAAATTATCCATGGAACATTTGGTATGCTGCTTACTGATATCTATTAATTGGATGTTTAGTGACTGAACTGACCTACAATTTAGCAACTGTAGTTAATTAACAATGCAAACCTTACTGAAAAATGTTCTGGTTAACTGAGAATTTATATGACCCTCATTAACCTGGCTCAAGAAGGATGGGAAACTAAGATGAAGAAGATACTTTTCTATAAGATTGTCAAATTACCAAATATCTAGTTTTACTTTGTTCTCAATGGTCTAAAGAGAAGTTTTTTATTCTAATTCTTTTCTACTATCACTTATAAATATAACGTTTTATGCATTCCAAAAAATTTACAGAAATTGGTAAGATGTACTTTTCACCCTTTTCTTATAACATTATTTCTCTCAACCTCTCTCTATCTCTCTCTCAGTGGCATAATAGCCCACAGTCTTAGAGTTAAACCGACTAATGTTGATTTCCCCACTTCTCTACAATAGAACTTAAAGTGTCTACTTTCTAAAGTTCTGAGGCTCTTTATGTTCCTGTAACAAGCCGATGCCCCTGGTTCTACTGGCATGAGACAGGACATATGGAGATATTACTGGTGCCCGCTCTGGCAAAGTTATGGGATTAAAAAGATAAGAAAACAAGGACACATGGAAAGTGGTAAGTGGCAATTTATGGATTAAATTACAGCTTGTTTCTGAGTGGTGATGGATACAAATACCAGAAGTAGACAATCATTTTTTTCTACCATTATTTGATGGAATATATTCACTTAACTTTTACTAGAACTCATTGCCTTGAGTAGAATACAATATATCTAGAAAGCAGTAACTCTGGAAATGGATTCCTGTGGTATAGTTTATCAATTATCACTTTCTTTTTATCTAATTATCAGGTGTAACTAAAAAAATGTTTTTTTTAGTTACACCTGATAACTAAAGGGCCACTCAAATCATAGTAAGCTAAGTCAAACATGGCCCTAAGTACAATATATCTTATTATTTGAAATGCAGTTTATTGGAAAAAAGAACAGATTGAACATTGAATAAATCATGTTCTGATAGGAAAAACTCCTTAATTGTGAAGAGAATAGTAGATAAGAGGAGAAAACTGAATTATAATATTTTATACAATCACGGTTTCCAGATCTGAGTGAGAATATAAGCAATGTAGGAGTAATTTAGAGCAAAATCTCAAAGATACCATGAGGCTAAAGTATATGGTGGGAAGAAATGCTTGTGATAAAAAGAATTTAAACTCCACTGTGTAGAATGATGGGTATGTGTGAAGGCCAGATTAGACCAGATCAGACTAAAAACACAATAGAAAATACCCACCACAGTGCCCCACTTTCGGGATGGGAGGTCTCTTTAATTCTCTCTTGAATTGAGACATTGCCTTCTCACATGCCTTTTAGTCTACCTTTCCTTCTTTTATTTCATTTTCTCTTTCCTTCGTGGTACTTAATATCTCTTGGTGGGGGAAGAAAATACAGGATTTGGAGCTAGAAGTTCCCAGTATGAAGTTTCAGCTGGTAATTACCAGATGTATGAACTTGAACCAGTTATGAGTTCCTGAGTTTCATTTTTAGCTGAAGAAAAATGAAATTTTCCCCCGTAATTTGTAAAAGGAAGATAATATCTTCCTTGTGGGGTTGCTGAGAGTATAGAATAAAAATAATATGCACAAAATCACTTCATGACACATAAAGCAACTATGACTGTAGGTTTTTCATCTTATCAATGTGTTTTATCAGTCCTGCATCTTTCCTCGTTCCCTTGCAATTCCAAGTAGCAGATAGCAGAGAGAAAGATAGAAAATTGCCTTCTTACCTTTCTTTATAAGATAGTTTCTTATCTTTAAGAAAAGGCTTAGCATCAGGGGAATGGATCTTAAGCTCTGCTAGGCTTTATTCCAGTCTATGATTTCATGACAAATAAGCCTTCACGTATTTCCTCTGTGGGGTTGCTTATTGCTTCTTTTTCAAAACCCAGAGCAATCAGGATCCTCTTCTACTCCTATACACTGAGACCCTGGAAATATTACACAGAGAAGTCTAAGGAAAAAGAATGATTTCAGAAGCACATTTACATATAGATATGAGTTGTAGAGTGTGTCTAATCCAAGTTCCCCAACACTAAACCTTGTTCAACTTTTTCTACAGCCAGTTCACCTTTAATTCTTTGTGTGTGTATGTGTGTGTGTGTGTGTGTGTGTGTGTGTGTGTGTGGCGCTTTAGAGAAGTAGCGCAGAGTCTCCACCCCTCTACCTTGGATATTGCCATGGTTTCTTTGGTGATCCGAGCAGAGGCTGGGATCCTGCTCGGATCCTCTCTGTCCTGCTATTTGAAGAGTTGACCTAAAAAACCTAAATGCCAAATCCTAGCCCAATTCTCATTAGTATCTCTCTCTTTCCTCTCTCTCTCCTCTCTGTCTGTCCTCTCTCTCTCCTCTCTCTCTCCTCCTCTCTCTCTCTCTGTCTTTTTGCTTTTTGGGCCACACCCGGCAATACTCAGGGGTTACTCCTGGCTCTGCACTCAGGAATTACTCCTGGCGGTGCTTGGGGGCCATATGGGATGCCGGGATCGAACCCCGGTTGGTTGCATCCAAGGCAAATGGCCTACGCACTGTGCTATAGCTCCTGCACAGAGTCTCATTTATTTTAAAATCTACACAAACTTGAACATTGCTCTAATGGTGAACTCTGCTTGTCATGCTGAGCCTGCTGGAAACCACCAACTCCTTGGTCATATCCAGAATCTATAGGAAGGAGAGGATCATGCTTGTACCTGTCATCAGTTTCCGTCATGATGAATGGTCTACAGTTTTAAGGGTTGTCATACTAACAAGGAACTACAGTAGAATGGTTTACGTTAGTAGTTTCCAACATTTATGCACTTAAAAGCCCTCATCAGAGACCAGAAGTTGGAGGCCAATTGTTAAAGTGATAGAAATTTATTGCTGCACAGTTCTAGGTCTTAGAAGTTAGAGATCAAGGTATGATCAGGAGCTATTTCTTCTGAGGGCTAAGAGGAAGCATCCACATAAGACCTCTCTGCTTGCTTCTGTGGTTTGCTGTTTCTCTATGGTGTCCTTGGTTTGTGCTATAACACCCCAATCCCTGCCTTCATTTTCACCCACTGGATTTACTGTGAGTTTGGATGAGTGTAAATTTTCCCCTTTTAATAAATATTTTGGTCATATTGGGGTGGACTTATGGTACTCCACTTTGATCTCTTCATGATTATCTTTCTCCTCATGCTTCCCAACTAAGATGACCTCCTAAGGAACTGAGGCTGAGTGCTTCATCAAATTAATATTCTTAGTGACATAATTTATTTAATAACAAAGGCAAATTCTTAAGTATATCTTGATAAAGCTTTGTTGTGTACTCAAATTATATAATTCATGGTTCTGGGTTCTCTGCCCAGTGGTCAGATAGCTACATGATGAATGATTATTGCCACTAAGAATTTATCTTTTATAAGTCAGCACTTTAGCTAAGATTAAACACACACATACATGTCGGGGATGCCGCCGGGGTCCCCGACAGTGCCGGGAAGCGAAGTTCCCTTTTACCTCCGAAGACGGCGGTGATGGATGAAGACTCAGGAATCCGATGCAGTTTTAAAATGCTTTACTTATCACAGGTTCAGGCATACAAATCAGCAATAGGAAAAAACCTGTGCTTAGGATTCCTGGCTAGAACCCCAGTCACGTGTAGGCCAAGATGGCGGCCACCACGTGTTAAGGCCCTGTAAAGTGGAGACAAAGACAAACTCCCAAGAAGAGTGCAAGCCCAAAAACAGAGAGAGGGAGAGAGAAAGAGGGAGAAAGAGAGAGAGAGAGAGAGAGAGAGAGAGAGAAAGAGAGAGAGAGGAGAGAGGAAGCAGGCTGGTTTATACCCCTGCAACTCAGACCTCCCACTTTTATGGGAAGCAGGAAGGATCAAATGCCCTTAGGTAATTTCTTCCAGAACCTCACCTAAGCCCTATTATATGCTAATGTTTTGAGCCAATATCTGCCTGGAAATGCCTTTATAGGGTAGAGAAGGGGGTTTCTGAGATGGCATGCCTCTGTACCAAAGACTAATACTAATGCCAGTTTAATATTTCTTCAAGCCTTCACAAGAGTCTCATCTACTTCACAGTAGTTTTGTATTTTAGTTGCCTTTGAGTTATCAGGGAGCCATACTTGCTTGCTTGGAGGCAAACAGCGTTTCTCTCTGATCTAATTACTTAGAGATCCAATGTAGCCAGGCAAATATGCTGGTAAGATCTAGCTAGTCCCACGATGATTGTGGTAGCATGAGAGAATATTTATACCAGCCAGTACATGGTCAGATAAGACTTATACATGGTCAGATAAGACTGCCACATTCAGACTACCCCCCTATCTATGAAGTGACCTGCAGGACGCAATTCAGGGCAGATGCTGAGGCTTTTAGGCTTTTAGGTGTCCTGCAACACATACACACACACACACACAAATGGGAAGAATCTAACACTTAAAAGTTTATTTTCAACTTTTCTTTTTCTAGCTAGAGAAAAGTCTTGATATCTTTTATGGAAACCCAAGAGAAAATAGAAAGAGCATCTTGTCCTAATTCTAGAGACACTGTTTTGTGTGTCTCCTTCTCATTTCATTTCATAGCAGACACTGAGGATTCATGGCAAAGACTAATTTGATCGAGAAAGGAAGGGTGATGTGAAGGCATGTTTCAGAACAAAATACATAATGTGTGTACTATGGGAAAAGGGATATGGAAAGCATCATTATAAACTTGACAGCAAATTTTTTGAAGAACAGTGAAATCAATATAGTAAAGTACGTTGACTTCCTAGGATTTGGGGTAATTTTATCATGAATTAACTATGTTCAGATTCTGGAAATTGGGGATTGGAATCTGCTGGGCCCCTGGGATCTCAAGGTATCTATATCATTGCATCTACCATATCTTCATTTTCTTGATTCTTAATCCCTGCATTTCTGTTCATTTTTTCCTTGAAAAGTAGCATTAAAATTGTTTTAGAGTTTGCTGGGGTGTTTGATACATTTGTTTGTTTGTCTTTGCTATTAAGACAGCAGAATTTATTAGTTACTAGCAAGTTCATATGAATAGCATGATATAAAGATTTAAGCAACATTGGATGAAAGACTTATGGAAGGAGAAAAGAATTATGTACCTGTACAGTTCCATGACAAGATTGTATTTCATTTTTATAAATTTCTGAAAAAAGACATATTACTATACCTAATTTTATAGATGAAAAATATAGAGTTTAGGTAATTTTCCAATGCATTACTAGAAAGTATAAACTTGAAGCCTAGATCTGTTCAAAACCTACACAAGATTAGCTACCAAGTTAATGCTCCAACTCTCTCTCCCTCCAACATTTTAACCTGAGAAACAGAAAATGCTGAAATCAAATAATATCAACAAAAAAAAAAACATTGTATTATATCAGAAATGACAAGAAAATTAAAATATTTTGATTTGGCGTGCTCTGAATCCAGTCTGATTAATGTAATTGGGCGTTCCTTCAAGTCCTGGCTAAGTATCTCTGCACCTAATTGCTTTCTGTGTTCATTGTTGAGTTAATGGGAGAATTTCCCTGCTCTGCGACACCATGGAGTTATAGTGATACTTTTTTAGAATAACTGTGGTAGTCCTTATGGGTTTCCTACTCTGAGATGCACATCGAGTTATTGGGAGACTCTTCTTGAATAGCCATGGTAGTCCTTATGGGTTACAATCCTTATTTGACTGTTAGTCTCTATGCTACTATCTCATACATGCCTGAACTTCACAAATTCAGGAATTTTGTGCCCTGCTGGCCTCACATGACATGGCACAAAATTAGCTACCAGAAATGCAGCAGAACAACTGCTACCACTAATATGATGGTCAGTGATGCCACAGGAAGTAGATCCCATATCAATGCAATGGAGTCAACAAGTGAGTGGGTACTCCTTCCAAAGGAAGTTTAGAATGTTCTTCCATTGCCAAAACTTGCTACAGACAATTCTAATAAGAAAAACAAAGGTACTATATAGATACCAGAGAAGAAACTATGAGAAATGCTTGGTATTTATGTGATGTAATAAGCCAGACCATGAGCATTTTACAAAGTCCATCATAAAAGACTATTGCAGAATTTGGTTGATCCACACAACTTTTAGCAAAACCGTCATCAAGGATTGGATAGTCAGAGAAAGAGAGAAAGAGAGAGAGAGAGAGAGAGAGAGAGAGAGAGAGAGAGAAGAAAAGTAAAAGTGTCTACCATAGAGGCAGGTTGTGGGGTTGAGAGGGAAACTGGGGACATTGGTGGTGGGAAATGTGCACTGGAGGAGAGATGGGTGCTGAAACACTGTATTATTGAAATCCAATCATGAATAGTTTTTTAATGGTCTATTTCATGGATATTTAATAAAAAATAAAATAAAAGATTGAATGCTCTGAAAAGAATGTGAAGTTACAAAGAGGAAAAACCCTTGACACTCTTAAAAAAAGGAGGAAACATTTTTTTAACATACTTTCAGAAAACCTGAGCTATGAAGTAATCTCATTCAGTCAGACTTCTTGGCTTATAGATAAAAGGAGGTAGCTCTAAAATCTAAAACCTGGAAGATATGTTCCATTGACGAAATGGATACATTTACTTTGGGATTAGTGAACGGTCTTTATTTATGGAATTTATTATAACTTCCATGAATATTTATGATCTTGTTAGACACCCTGGTATAGAAGTGCCTTTCAGAAAGCCAGTGGCTATCTTCTGCACTGATTTCACCAGCACTGTGGCATCGAGGGATAGCTAGTCAGGATACCAATGTGTTGTCTCCTGGTGAATTCTTTCCAGCAGTGCAGGACAAGCAACGTTTGAATACACTCAGCCAAGACATTGGACATGAGCGCAATGTTTCCACAAGGCTGTAGCTAATATAAAAAAGTAACTTGATAGAAGACCACCCATAGCTCTGCAATAATATGCATAGTGGAAATGATCAAAAATGTCATTCAATATAAAAATTTTTGAACATGTTAGGAGGGAATACTAAATTCTTAATCTGTCCTAATAATAATTTTATTTTAAACCATTATCTGATAAAATAGTGATGAGAAAGAATGAAGTCAAAAATATTAAAGTAAAAAAATTATGTAACTATGAATGTCAGATAAGAAAAGTATTATTTTTCTGCATCTTTATATCTCATGATTTTTATTTTTAAGCTATTCAAACTTTTGTTATATATCTTCTCATTCAAAATAAGTAAATATTTTACAATCGAGTAATTTTGTCATTCAGAAAACATTTATGAAATTATGAAAATAATGTGGTCTGCTCTATTATAAAGTGGTTTGCTCTCCATAATGGATTATGCTCAGCAAAGAATGTGTAATAACAAAGAGGAGACTCATTAAAATTTATGAAAAGGAAAATTTTAAAAATTAAAATATAAAAACCAGGCCATAATAATAATATAGTGATAAGGTACTTGCCTTTATTTGGCTTACTTGGGTTTCTTCTCCAGCACCACTACTTAATGGTACCCTGAACACCTCCAGGAGTGATCCCTGAGAGTATAGCAGGAGTAAACCCTTTGCACTGCAGAGTGTAACCCAATGCCCCACCCTCAATAAAAACAAAACAAAGCAAAGGAACCCATTAAACATAAACAATAAATGATAATGCAATTGTAGAATTAAAAAAATGACAGTAAAGACAAAAATGAATGCAATGGGGAGCAAATCAAGGGTACTGGCAGTAAGTGTTCCTGTATACAGAAGCACAGGGCAAAGAAATGATAGTTTCTAGAGAGAAAGAAGCAATAATGTCTAGACAGAAAAAATTGATAGTGTCTAAAGAGAAGACAGCAGTTTGTGAAGATAGAGAATGAGAACCTAATACAAAAACAGTACATTAAGCATAGAAAAAGTGTCACACAGTTGGAAAAACAATATGCAAAGGCAGAGCATATGATGGAGAAGATTAGGAAAAGAACGGGAATTAAGGACACTTTGACCTACTTTTTTCTTGCCTGGGTTTTTAATGATTAGTAATTTCAGAGTGTGTCTCCACAGAGAATAGATGGATCCAGGAGTTAGGGTGATCTGTGGATAGCTTTCAGAGAGGCTATCCAGAGTGGGGGGGAATGAGATGCAGGAAGCAGAAAAACGAAGAGGAAATAAGGGAAGAGGCTCCAGCATGCAGACTGGGTGATTGAGGCATCAACCTAGGAAGAAGCCAAGGGCACTGAAGACTGAATCCAAAACTTCTAAATCAGTTTTGGAGAGCGGACCACTTGAGATGGTCAATGAATTTCCCTCAAGGAATAGTCTGGCTCAGATGACTCACAGAAGGGAAAAACACAGTGGTCCCCTTTACTGACAGGGACGATGTTTAAGACCCTAGTGGATATCTGAATCTTATGGTAAATTTATTTTATAAATTGCATAGAGTAAAATTAATAATATTATAACACATCTTTACTCAAGAGTGCTTTACCCTCTCAAGACAATGTCTCCTAATCAAGGTATGTGGCTATTGTGTCTGATTCAAATTATTCTATCAAAGGACACTATTTTCAGACACCAGTTGAGGGGGATTATTGTATTCAAGTCTCACTCCATTTCTTTCACAATCTGTTAACCCCACAGGCCAAATAAAAAAAAACAGGGCTAGCAAGCAAATGGCACATTCTCAGGATAAAGAACTGAGGTGGAAGGAAAGGAAGGCTACATTGATGAGAGTTGGCATGACTATTAGAAAAACAAATCCTTCACTCTTTGATAAGGGAGAGAGTAAAGTGAATAAATAAAAATCTAAGATTTTTAAGTGACTTTAAATCTTTTTATTCTGTGTGTGTGTGCGCATGTGTGTGTGTGTGTGTTTGTATGAGACCACACAATTGTGTACAGTGGGGATGATAGTTCTGGGGTTGGAACCCAGGGCCTCATATTAACAAGGCATAAGCTCAACCACTTGAGTCTCACCATACAGTCCTATTTGTGATTAATCCTAAAGCATTTAAAATATAATACATGATCATTAATAGACAATATGTAAGGCAAAATCATTTGAATGAATAATATACCTTGACTCAAAATTACAGATTAGAATAAAATTAGGTAGGTAAATAAATTATTTCTTAATCTCACAGGTATGCATTAAAAATAAAAGACAGCATTTTATTATTCATAAAACATTTTAGAAAAGTTATGTTTGGAAATTTTAAATATAAGTTCAAACAGACATAAAATCTACATTCCAAATGCCTGGGGAAGATGTCAGAAGTATATGGGGAAAGGCTGTATTTTATTTATTTATTTATTTATTTATTTATTTATTTATTTTAATATTTAATTATACCACCACGAGATATACAATTACAAAGAAGTTCATGTTTGGGTTTTGGTCTTTCAGTGTTCCAGCACCCATCCCCCCACATGGATTGAGGTCTGATATTGAAATCTTTAACCCATTTTGATCTGATTTTTGTGCATGGTGTTCAACACAGGTCCAAATTAATTTTTTTACATGTCACTCCCAGTTTTCCCAACACTACTTGTTGAAGAGGCTTTCCTTACTCCATTTTGGACTCTTTGCATCTTAATCAAAGATTAAATGATCATGTGTTTAAGGATGGGTGTCAGGATACTCAACTCTATTCTATAGGTCCACAGGTCTATTTTTGTTCCAATACCATGCTGTTTTAATTACTACTGCTTTTTCTCAATGATTGCTTTTTATCTATTGTTTCTAGGAGTTTTAGGGTTAAGAATTTAGGGTTCTCTAGGTATATCATGTCTATCACTTGTATCACTTAAATCACTTGTCTTCCCGTTGTTCATTGATTTGCTCAAGCAGGCACCAGTAACATCTTCATATGTCCTGTCACAAGCAAGTGCAGCCCAAGGGCATCTACTCGCTCCAGGAAAACAAAGAGACTCAAACCATTCCTTCAGGACCTGGGAATTAAGTCTATAATTGTTACTGGTTTTTGGCATATCAAACACAACATGGGTAGCTTGCCAGGCTACGATGTGGGTGATACACTCTGAGTAGCAGACTCTCATCTCATGTATTTACTGATAAACTGCAATAGGTAGAGATGGGCTTTTCTCTTGGGAGGAGTTCTGAAGAGCTGTGGAGTCTGGATGTTGAGAATGACTGCTCTTGTGGTGTGGGAGTTTCTCTGGCTTGTTGCTAGTATTTACTAGGATGATGGGCCAGGGCTACAACCCTCCTAGAGCTGTATACAGTGTATAAGTGTGAAAGATCCTGGGAAGAACCTGGTCCTACTTCCATTATTGTCTAAGACTGTCCCAAGGCCACAGAGCTATGTTGGACTCTGCAAGGAATAACAATTTTTTAATTCATTTTTCCACTCTGTGTCTCTTAGTTGGTGAATTTAGACCATTGAAATTGAAAGAGATTATTGACATGGGAATTTGTGCCATCTTTCTGTTTAAACTTGTGATTTTGGGTTTTGTCTTATTTTTACAATAAACCCTTCAGTCCTTTTAAAGTTGGTTTTGAGTCTATGAAGTTCCTGAGTTGTTACTTATCCATGAAGATGTGTATCTTTCCTTCATATTTGAATATGAGTCTAGCCTGGTAAGAATTCTTGGTGAAAAAACTCTTAGAAACAATAGATATGTATATAGAATGCCAGGGTACAAAATCAATACACAAAAGTCTGTGGCTTTCCTATACACAAATAACGAAAGAGAATAAAGGGATATTAAGAAATTGATTCCATTCACAATTGTGCCACAGAAAATCAAATACCTAGGAATCAGCTTAACCAAGTGTGTAAAGGACCTATACAAAGAGAACTACAAGACACTGCTTCAAGAAATAAAAGAGGACACGAGGAAATGGAAACATATTCCCTGCTCATGGATGGGGGAGAATTAACATTGTCAAGATGGTAATACTCCCTAGAGCTTTGTACAGATTCAATGCGGTTCCTATAAGGATTCCCATGACATTCTTTAAAGAAATTGACCAAACACTTCTGAAATTCGTATGGAATAATAAACCCCCACGGATAGCTAAAGCAATCCTTGGGAAGAAGAAGATGGGAAGCATCACCTTTCCCAACCTCAAACTCAACCTCAAATCAAAGCAGCAGTAATTAAAAGAGCGTGGTACTTGAATAAAAAAAGACCTGAGGACCTATGGAATAGAGTTGAGTATCCTGACACCCACCCTCAAAGACATGATCAGTTAATCTTTGATAAAGGTGCAAAGAGTCCAAACTGGAGTAAGGAAAGCCTCTTCAACAAGTGGTGCTCGGAAAACTGGACAGCTACATGTAAAAAAATAAATTTGGACCTGTGTCTAACACCTTACACAAAAATCAGATCAAAATGTATTAAAGATCTCAATATCAGACCTGAATCCATAAAGTACATTGAAGAAAATATAGGAAAAACCCTCCACGACATTGAAAATAAAGACATCTTCAAAGGTGAAACACCATTAACAAAGCAACTAGAAGAAAATATAAACATATGGGACTACATGAAACTGAAGAGCTTCTGCACCTCGGAAAGAAACAGTGACCAAGATAGAAAGACAGTCGACAGAATGGGAAAGAATATTCACCCAATACCCATCTGATAAGGGGTTAATATCTAGGATATATCAGGCACTGGTACAGCTATATAAGAAAACAACAGCCAAACCCATTAGAAAATGGGGAAAAGAGATGAACAGAAACTTTGACAAGGAAGAAGTTCGAATGGCCAAAAGGCATATGAAAAAAATGCTCATCATCACTAATCATCAGAAAGATGCAAATCAAAACAACAATGAGTTATCACCTCACACCACAGAAAATGGCCCATATCCAAAAGGGTAAAAAGCAACAAGTGCTGGCATGGATGCGGGAAAAAGGGGGACTCTCATACATTATTGGTGGGAATGTCGACTTGTACAACCTTTCTGGAAAACAATATGGACATTCCTCCAAAGACTAGAAATTGAGCTCCCCTTTGACCCAGCCATACCACTCCTGGGAATATACCCTGGAAAGCCAAAAACACACAGCGGAAACACAATCCGCACTTTTATTTTCATAGCAGCACTATTCACTATACCCAGAACCTGGAAACAACCAGTATGCCCGAGAACTGATGACTGGATAAAGAAACTGTGGTACATCTACACAATGGAATACTATGCAGCTGTCAGGAAAAAATGAAGTTATGAAATTTTCCTATAAATGGATGGATATGGACAGAATCATGTTGAGTGAAATTAGTCAGAAGGAAAGAGAGAGACATAGAATGACTGCATTTATTTGCATGACATAAATATACCAAGTGATCTTACCAAAAGTGGAAATTGCCACAAGCGTGTGGGTGTCAGAGGTTACGTAGATAGAGAAGGGAACATGTGTGAATAAATGTCAAAAGGTCTGATACCAACATAGAACTGAGCATTAAATACAGACAAAAAAATGCAAATGATGGCTTCTAAGTGTAATGCTAGTGCAACCCACAATGTGTAGGAGAAGGAGGAGAGAGAGGGAGAGAGAGAGGAGATAAAGAACCTGCCATTTAGGCAGGACGTGGGAGGGGGAGGGAATTGGGGACATGGGTGGTGGGTAATGGGTACTGGTGGAGGGCGGGGTGCTGGACACTGTGTGACTGAAGCCTCCAAGCGTGAACAACATTTTTGTATATCTCACGGTGGTATAATAAAATGTTAAGAAAAAAAGAATTGTTGATGACGCCTGCAGTTCATTGAGTCTTTTCACAATATCCCACCATTGTTTTCAGGCTCCCAGTGTTTCATCTTAGAAGTCTGATGTAAATCTTAGGGATGCTCCTTTGTATGTGATTTCCTTCTTTAATCTTGCTGTTTTCAGTATTCTATCTCTATTTACAGTTTTTGTAATTCTAATTAGGATGTATTCTTATTGGGGTTTCTTTTTAGCTGGTATCCTACTGGCCTCCTGAATCTAGGGGCAAGTATTCTTTAGTTCCAGGAACTTCTCAGCACTGTTAGCTTTGACAGTTTCTTCTTCATCAGAGTTTTCTTCTTGCCATCCTGGGTAGTTCCACAGGATGCACAGGGCGCATACACACACCTGGTAGGGGGATGGGAGGCGTTTTGAATTATTTTTTGCTTTTTGGGTCACACCAGGCAATGCTCAGGGATTTCTCCCTGGCTCTGCACTCATTTCCATTTGTTCCTGTCACATGCCAATGTAGCCCAATGGCATCTGTTTGCTCCAGGAATATGAAGAGCCTCAAACCATTCATTCAGGGTCTTGGCGAAGAAATCTGACCATCTTGTAGGTGGTCGACTATGTAATCTTTGACATCCCGTGGGATACAGCCAGTAATGGTTCTAGTCCAGATGTTGTCTCAAGTCACATTACATGTCCAGCCCATCTGATTTTTGACACCTTGGCAAATGAAACAGTGTCCCTGATTCTCAATCATCAACAGAGGTCAGAACCCTGCATTCCTTCTCTTGCTTGAGTGAGGTGTGATATTCCAAGTATAGCTCTATCGATTCCTCTTTGGGAGTCCTGAATAGCATTCTCATCCTGCTTTTGTAGGGCCCAGGTCTCTGAGGCATACGTTAATGCAGGGAGAATGGTGGAGTTGAAGAGATGTGTCTGGAGCCATAGGCCCTTTGTCCTTTTAGTTATATATATTCTTTCTTTTGCTTTTTTTGGAGATCACACCTGGCAATGTGCAGGGGTTATTCCTGGCTCTGCATTCAGGAATTACTCCTGGCGGTGCTCAGGGGACCATATGGGATGCCTGGGATCGAATCTGGGTTGGCCGCTTGCAAGGCAAATGACCCTCCCTGCTGTACTATCACTCCAGCCCCCAATCTTGGTATTAAGATCACTGACTATGATCTTGTAGAAGGTGTGGTCTTCTTTAGAACTCCAGTTCCTTTTAGAATTTCTCAATTTCTTCTTCCTTGTATGTGGATGTTGGTGTGTAGACAACGAAGATAGAAACTGCCAGCAATAAGCCACATCTATTCAAGTGTAATCATCCAATCCGGTTGTTAGACACTCAAATGAATCCATGCTCATGGCCAGGTTTGTGTTGACAAGAACACCAACACCACCAACACCTCTTTCGTCACATGTTCCAAGAAGAGTTCTCCCGTGTCGAAGATGGTGTGATGTGACTGACTCCTTATCGTCTCTGTATATTTAAAAATACAGTGAAAATGGTAAAAGCAATAAAATTATATTATTCATCATAATCAATAGTAAGGATTTTTTAAAACTTTAAACTCATAATTTGCCCGCTGCAAACTGAGAATCCAGAGTTTTTAATTTGTGAATTAAATCTAATAACAAATATTATAGTATAAATTGAAACTGAATTATTAGGATGAGTGACCTATTGATAATAAAATTCACCATTTGATGTGTAATTCTGTGATTATTGTTAAATCTATACAGTTGTGTACCACCACCACAATAAAAAACAATATTTCCATGACTCTTTGAGGTCAAATAACTCTCTCTGTTGCCATGGAAGTCTGTTTGTTCACCCTGTACTATAGTTACGGTTTGCAAATACCAAATAATTGAATTGACACTATATAGTCTACAGAGCTTGGACTTTTTGAACATAATGCTTTTGAAATTCATCTGCATTGCATATGTGTCAATAGTTGGGTGCTTCTTATTGTTGGGGTTCATTCTTTAAATTACTACACTCTGATTTCTTCATGCATTCACGAGTCACTGAATATTTGGGGATTTTGGGGGGTTATTCCAAATAAATCTTTGAGGAATATTTGTGTACAGGGTTTTCTGTAAACATGTATCTCATTTCTCTGGCTAAAGAAGCAGATGTTGGCTTTCCGTGCCACACGCCTGACTTTTTAAGAAAGAAATAGCTAAAAATACCAAAGGAGTTGAACAATTTTATATTTCCATTAATAATATATTAGAATTTCATTTACTCAGCTTTCACTAGGACTTGATTGTTTAAAAAAAAACTAATTTTATTTTAATGTACAGAGCTATCTTTGTGGTTTTAATTGACTTTCCCTCAAACACTAATGAGGTTGAGATTTGCAGGTGCTTATTTGCTAGCTACATCCATTAAATCTTTTTTGCTTTGATGAGGGAGGTAGAGACTCCCAAACTGTAGTCACCAGGACAATATCCTGGTGTTGGGGATAACAGGAGTGATGAGGTGGAGATGAGGTGGGGGGCTGACCCTGTATTGCTGTGGATCAAAACTGGTAAGTGCGAAGCATGAGCTCTAGCTCTTTAAACTGTCTGTCCCTGCTATCTCTTCATTGGCAAGAGCTCAAATCCTTTGCCATTGGGTCGTTTGTTTTTTATAATTAAATCTTGATATTTTATAGCTTATCAATACTATCTCTTTATCAGATACATTTTGCAATTCTCTATTCTATGATTTCCTTTACTTTTTTAAGTCATAGTCTTTAAAGAATTGATTTAAATTTTGATGAATTCCATTATCAATGTGTTATTTTATGCTTTATGCTTTATATACTGTCTTAAGAAGCTTTTGCCTAACCCATGACCAGGTCTTCCCCTATGTTACTCTAGAAGTTTAATAAAAGACTGGAAACTTTTAAAATACAAAACCACATAAGCACACATTCTATTATCCAGCAGAATAATAGCTGAAAACATTATATAGACTGGTTCTGATGTACCCAAAGAATAGAGATGACAAATGATGTATGAGAAATGTTTTGAAAATATTTACCTCATTACCAATCTAAGTTGTTCTCAGGATATTTCAAGAACATATTTGAGGATCATAACTTAAAGTGCAAAAACAAACAAAAATTATATGACACTATTAAATTTCAAATCAAATGAAATAGATTAAATGATCCAAAGAGGTATTTCATAATAGCAAACAAATTTTTTGCAGTGAAATTTTAAAGGTATAAATTTATTATACCAAACAAGTTTTCAATATATTTCAAGTGTGCAAGTATAATTACACATTGAGGTCATTGCAATTGTATTTGAATAAATAATTTTAACTTTTATTTAAATAGTAGGTGAGATTAATATATATAGCTTACCTTTTACTTCCTTTAAAAAGAAGGTGTTATTTAGACTATCTGTATTCTGAACACATATGTAAACATTTGCTGCTTTTTACACATTTGCTGGACATTTAGAATTATTAGCATGCTAGATCTCAGAGTAGAAATTATACAGGTGGATTCTTTGACTAAATATAACATGTTTAGAAATTGACAACATACATTGAATAAATAAAACTAAAAGACTTATAGATCATTTTCCTATTTAATTATTGAGTCCTATAAATAACCTAATATGCTATAATTTAAAACACAACATAGGAAAGTACTATTTAGCAACATTTATAAATGTTGCCAGACTTACTCAAAGCAAACCCCTGTAGCCCAAGTGTTGCATTGATTAACCAGAGGTAACACAAATCAATCTTACACTTTTTCCCAAAATAAGAATGTTAAGCTTGACTAAAATAGAGGTCATTAAATAATAAAATTGCATTTAAGAAACTGTAATAATGAATAAAGGAGATAAAATTCAAAATACTGAATTAAAGATGAATACTATAAAAATAATGTAAAATATATGAATATGGCAAAAACTGAAAAGTATTTTTATGGACAAATATATTTTTAAAAGCATAGAGCATGTTTATAAATTTTATTTTTTAATTTTATTTCTAAAATGTTTTATTTTCATGTGTTACTACTACACCCAGCAGCTTTCAGGGCCCACCTAGACTTTGTGTCCAGGGATAACTCCTGAAAGTACTTGGGGACAATTTAGGGTGCCAGGCATTGAACCCAGGTTCGCATGGGCAAGGCAAGTGTCCTACCGTCTGCACTATGTTTCTGGCCCCTAGTAATTTATTATTAATTTGACATTGTTAATGGTAAAACTATTATTAGGTAACATTAATTTCTAAAAGTGCTTAAGCAGAATACAAAATTCTAGCTTATCAACAAAAATTAAGGGATGGAAATAAATAAAATAATCATCAGGGAAATTCAGTGGAACTGGTTGATTTTATAAGTATTCTTTCAAACGTTGCAGGAAATTTCTTATATTTTTATTGAATCCTTACTTGAATAATTTTAGATGATAAAAATTCATTTAGTTTTGTAAAACTTCTGACAATTATAGAACAAAAATGAAAATCACCCCTGCTTCATATTGTTAAATGAATCACTTAAAAACCCTCAATTAATGTTTCATATAGAAAACATTTGATATGCCTGCCAAATAATTAAATAAACAATGTGGAAAACAACTGTTAGCTGAATACTTCAGTCTGGTATACATTTGCATTTATAGTTTATTAATACTATTTACCATAAATCTTTCATTTATTTGACCACTTGAAACCATTTCTCTTATTTTTCTGCACAAAACTTGGCCTCTGACCATTGCAGTCATGTTCGTGTTCTAGAACTCGCGGCTACTGGACAGAGTGTTAGAGATCCGTCTCCACAATTAAATAGATGTTGAAATCTTAAATGAGGGGGCCCCAACCATGCTGGCAGGGGAGAAGCATTTATCATCCTCTTGTAGATTTTATCCTAAGAATGCAAGGTTGATTTATGGTTGTGAAACACACCAATATAAACACTTTAAAAGGTTGATTTAAAGTGTGATAATTCAAAGCAATGACTAAAAGAGTGCAAATACAACTAGAGGAATAGAATCCTTTACGATTCTGGCAAAGATGAAGCAAAGCCGGATCCAAAGCTGGAGATGTGTTATGTTACATCCGGCTGGTGGTAGGGTGTGTTTGAGGGGGGGGGGGGCGTGTCACTCGACACAATCTTTCAGGGGGCAAATTGGGTAGCATGCTTATTTAACATGCCGTAAGCTCTGGAAAAAAAATAAAGATTTCAAGATTCAAGAAGAATTGACACAAAAGGTAGGTGAGACGGAAAATCGAGAAGAACAGGGGAGTATGCATGGTTAATGGTCTTTGCCTGAGGAAACTTGCTCCAACTTTTTGGGACAAGCCGTTCTCTACCTTCCCTTCTCATAACCCACAGGTATAAGGGATGTTAGTGTTCAAAAAATTAACACAGAGATCCTAGTTAAATTCATTACTGATTCCTACAATTAAAGGACAGTATACAGCCATCTACAATCAGGGGTTAAAGTATTACTGAGGTTCTCAAGTCTACCAGGAAACCAATCTCTGGATCTGGTTGCAGAAAGCAGGTGTTCCTGGAATAGTCCTAATCTGAATAGCTCCATGGCCCAGGTTCCTGGGAATGAAATGCGTGGCCCCCAGGAGAAGCCCATTTGCCAAATGCTATTGTCAAAATCCAAAGGGGCATCTGCTAGGGATAACTTTTATCCTTCAGTGCCTGCTCTCTTCCTTTGTGACTCTTCTTGACGAGGGCCTTTTGCCAACCTTATTTAGGGCCTGAGAGACAGCAAAGTGCTTCTCTTGCATGTTCCCACACCCAGTTTGATCCCCAGTAACCCCATGGGGCCACTGCCAGGAGTGATTCCTGAGTGCAGAATAAGGATCAAACCCTGAGTACAACTGAGTGTCACCAGAAAAACATAAACACAATAAGTACTGTTGTTCTGTTGCTGGCCTCCATAGTATTAGCCAGAGAATTAAATGCAGGAGATCTGGGAGGTAGCGGAGCTTGCCTTCACAGCCTGCAGCCTCAGTGTCAGGTAAATGCATCTTCTGCAGGTCACAGAAATTCATAATGCTTTAAGATACCTATTGACCTTCAAGTTCAGGAAGAATGTTCCTGGAACACCCAGAGACCCTGACCTAAATGCTACCTGCTCTGAAAGAAATCTGTTTAGGTGATCTGAATCCAACACCATGCATTACTACTTGTAGACTCATACATGCTCATTTATGAAATCTGAGATTGGTGGAATCTGCTACTTTTTTTTCAAAGTCATTCACTAGCTGTCTATTTTATTCACTTTCTACACCTTCTCATAGGAACTGAAGTGAGTCCCATGGAATGCTTTGTTGGTTTCATCTATAATGAGAAAGTGGATAATAGATTATCTAAATACAAACGTGCTGTGAGCTGTGTGCATTTGTATATATACATGTATGTGTTTTAGCTCTGTATGAATTTCCCTGGCAACAACTGGAGATGAAATAGAACAATTAACAAAATTTGACAAACCATTTTAACAAACCCTTTGCCATTTTGAAATTTGCCAATATATGTGTTTACTTAGATCCTCCATCCTTCTACCATACTTTTAAGTCTTCTGCTTAAAAGCAAAGGATAATCAGTTAAATTCTTTTAAAAGTCCAAAGTGACTTTTGTCATGTCTCTAGCAATTATGATTAAATTTTTAATTGACCCGCAATTGAAGGCCTAAAACACATCTTTTTGTTTTATAAGAAGAGTGAGTAGTAGAAATTTCTGTTACAAAGACTTGATTACAATAAACTACTCTGAAGCACACAGTTTGAAGACTGTCATTATATTCTGCCAGTACAATTTAATAATGTCATTTACACTAGCTAGATGGAATAGCAGTCTCAGAATAATGGCATGCACTAGAAAGTCATTAAGCAAATATTAGAAATGTTGTTTGATTATTTTAGGCATATAAATAATTTATAGTATGAAAGACACACTCTGGATGAGAAGCAAGGAATTACAGTAAAAGATTCTCAGGCCAGGACGTCTGAGAACTGACAGCTCTTCATACACAGTTTTGACATTCATTTGTTGAAGTGAATGATGTTAAAAGGGGATAAAGACATAGGTTCTAAATGAAGGGTCACCAACAAGTCACTCGATTCAGTCATTTCTCAGTGCCTCAAGCTCACAATACATAAAATGGGCACATTGGGAGAAACACAATGAGATGTAATGAAGCTTTCTTCTGCTCCAATGATTTAGGAAAAGCAAAGGCAGCGTGATGAACTCCTGAGCCCCATTCATGCTTAAGGGGTGATGTCGTGAAATGAGTTTGTAAAAGGTTTTATTTTTAAAAGAGTGCCTTGAAACCATGTCTTACTGCTCTCTGCTTCTCTGTTACAACCTGAATGACTTAAGTAACTCCAGTTCCTTCAAAATTGTGCCTCCCAATGTCTCTTCATATACATCTTTGTTTTAATTCTCACTCATGTCTTGCTTGTTTTCTGAATGTTCTGAGTTCAACTTTCAGGAGAAAGGAAAGTCTCTGGTTCAGTTTGTTTTTAGGTACAAGTCCATGACTAGGATGGCATTGTTAGGAGGAAGATTGGCCATCTCAAGTTAGTGCCTTTCTTGGTTTAGCCTGGTCTATTCAATGGGTACAAAGGTTTGTAGGAAATAAAACATTGCTATATGAGCAGGAAGAGAGTTCCTTAGGAAAATGCAGTGAGGACTAGGGATAATTTCAGCTGTAAGTTCAAGGATATATTAGGTTCATCCAGGTATTCTGAAATATTTCCAACTTCTTAAATGCGACACCATCTCACTTCTGGGTCTTTGTAGAAACTGATTTTCTTTTTCCTTTTCTCTATATGTATGACTTTTCATCTTCAGGCAAGCTCATTTCCGCAATTTGAACCTCCAAAATGACCCATTCAGTACGGGACTCAGCCTTGGTGTTGACTCATACTGAGTGTCCATGCACACATTCAAGGAGCTGTGCTCACTTGAAATAGATCGACACTAAGAAATAGACCTGGCAGGGTGGTGGTAGAGCAACAAGGCAGAGGCAGAAATGGTGTGATTGTGAAAAGAATCAAGACTTCAATTACTCTGGAGAAGATAAAATTATACTGAACTTTTTTTTTTTGCTTATATGGGTCACACCCAGAACTGCTCAGGGGTTACTCCTGGCTCTACACTAAGTAATTATGCCTGGCAGTGCTCAGAGAACCATATGGGATGCCGGGATCGAACCCAGGCTGGCTGCATGCAAGACAAATGCCCTACCCTCTGGACTATCTCTCTGGCCCCAATACTGACTTTGATGTTTGAAAGGGTTGCATTAATTTGGAATTTAGGAATTATTTTAATGCCACTTCAGGCACCTTTCTGCATTTATATATTCATTCATTAATGCACCAGAATGAAATAAATGCCTACTATATTCACAGAAACATACTAGATACTAAACATAATGGTTAATACATACATAGAACTCACATATGTTCCCCAGGAGCTGAATATAAAGACTACTGCCAATTTGTACTTAAATAAGAACAAAGTTGTATTTGTTCTGTTTTTCTTCTTCTCTCTCTCTCTTTTAGGATTAATATATAAATAATGAAACCTTTCAATTCTTTTTCCCATGTGAAAGGTTATTGAGCAAATTAGATAATTTATAAAGTGCTTAACACATTGTAAATATTAATTATAAGAGGCATTTCTCCTTTCCTTAGTGACTTCTAAATATTCAGTATGATATGATAATGGTAATAGTAAAAAATAGATCGACATTAAGAATACAATTAAATGAAGAATTTCAATTGCTTAGGTCAGAGAGATGACTACAGGAGGCCATATAATAGGATTTGTGTCATACATAAGAAAAATAGTTTTCTCTATGATCATATAAGCCATCACTTTTTTTTCAAAAGCCATAAGAAAAAACAGTGATTGCATAATATTGATTGCTATAGAAGAGCAGCATTGAAAAGAAATTCTTAGGTGCTCTTTAAGTAAGAGAAGGACTGGCTGAAGGCAGGAAGGATGTTCAGAGTTTAGAGGGCAAGAAGGTTTGGCTGTTGGTGGAGGTAGAGGCAGCTGGGAAGATGACTGTTTGTCCTTTTATGCATAAGTAGACACTCCACAGAACATTGTTGTAGCCAAGGGGCAGGAAGGATGAATAAAAAAAAGTAGTGATAGAATTGCTTAATCCTAATCCCAAGAGAAAGAGCATGGTTCAATGAGAGACATTGTGATATGCAAATCAAGCAAACACCAAACTCAGAGACCAGAAAATTAAAAATGGAAACTGAGGCTCTTTCATTTGTGTGCAAGGCATAAAGAGACTTTTCAAAATAAAGAGGTGGTGGAGATTCAGACCTGGTACCATTCTACGCATTAGCTTGATAGAAGGGAATAAATAATTTCTGTTCTCATGACATTGACATTCCATTGGTGGTGAGATGATAGAGCTATATAATAACAAACAAACAAGCTAATCTTAGGTTGTGATAGAGTACTTTTACTCAATCCAAAGAGTGAAAAGGTAGAATGTGATCAAGAGTCAGGAGTTGGAGTGAGGACCAGTGAGCATGACATGTTTCTTGAATGGTGGCATTTGAGTTGAGTCTGGAAGATATGCTGGGTGGGGGTTGGATGAGGAACAAAGGCAAAGGTGTACAGCAGAAATGAACTCGGTGAGTTAACTTGACTAGAAAGAAGGCGAGAGGGGAACTAGAATGTAAAGAGAGAAGGAGGAGTGGAAGGCGATCGAATAAGAAAAGACTTGGCCTGATCATGTAGGTCATAGCATGACCCAGAATTCGATTTTATTTTTAGAGTAATAGAAAAGCATTTGATGAAGAAAAAGAGACCAAAATATCTACTCTCACTGATAGAAGTGATATTGGAGAGTGTGACTTAAGTATCAACTTGATCACTGATAAAATTTCAAGAGTTTTGGAATTAGAATAAAAGATGAGCAGCTTGTTATTAATAAAACAAAGATTGTAAATATCGGTTGTATATGAAGACAGGTGGGCTTCAAATGCTTGTGATAATAGAATTAGGGTGGCATCATCTTCCTCACCACTGCCTCGCCCCCATTACTGGTAACTAGGCTACTCCCTTAACTCTCCTTCCCTTGTATTGCCCCCTGCAAGCCAGAGATCATGTAATAGCAAACCAGAAAGAAGTTTCTGAAAGCTCATCTTTCCGAAAGGGGTCACTGAAGGAGTTTGAAGCAGGAAGTGTCCCTTCACTGTTTCAGAAGTACAGAAAATACTCCTATGACCTGATGTTGCATGATTTGAGAGAGATTTCTCTGCTTTCTCTCTAGCTTCTTTCTTTGATCAACATTCACTAAGAAACTAACTTGTATTCATCTCTGTGCCAGTGCCTGATGATGCAAGCAAGACTAACATTGGGAAAAGTTTGAACCAGTAAAATTTATTTTAGGGGAAAAACATCTTTGTTTAATTAAGAGCAGTGTTAAGGTTGCTATTTAAAAATTACAAACCATGAAGACTCTGAGGGGTTTGTTGATGGGATGCACAGAACACAACAACTAGTTTGGATAACAAAATGTTAGGAATTTGAATTTCACAGCATCAGGCAGCAGAATGAGTTCTTGGGAGAGAGAACTAGAAAAAAAAATTGCCAATGATAGCTAGTCTTTAATGAACACAGGATGCTGAATTATTCCTTGCATGATGTTGCAGTTACTGTCTTTCTTTATGACAAGAAATTATGATATTATTTTGAAATATCTACTATGAATAACGGCCTTCTATTCTTGGTAAGCTGGAATTGCTAGAGGAAGGGGAATGATTGGAATGTCTGCTGTGGGGATAAAATACTTGGGAAAGAAGACACTGAAGGTTATTTTTTTTTATCGTCTTCAAAGCTCAGAGCTCAGATGGTGTAAGAAAGTGAGAAATCAGAGGAGTAGCAGGTGCTCTACTCCTTCTGACGGAAGAAATTAACAGGAGCCTGCTTGGGATGTTATTTCTGGGCAGTCTTGCCGACACATGAAAACAACAAGCACGATCAAAGGGGATTGAGGATATAGGATCATGTGTGGGGTACATTTGAATTATGTAGATAATTATCATATTAATGATAAGTGCTAGGATATGGTTTATGTGGTATGGAGTGTGCTGACAGAGAGCAAGAAAATTTAACTCTGGAGTCGAACAGTGAGGAAAGCAGTTTCCCAGGAAAGGGAGGTGCCAAAATCAAGCTGAAAAGTTTATGCTGTTGCAAGTTCATCCTCAGCAACTGAGAGATAAGACTGAAGATGGTGAGGCTGGAAGGTCAATTAACAGGAGACCACAGAGAACTCTCTATGTTGGACACGGGTCATATCCTGAAGACAGTTTGATAAGAGTCAAGAGGATAAGAGCTGAGGGATTCAGGGAGGTTCTCTAAAAGACTTTTCATGGAAATAGTAGCAGGCTTTGTCTCTTTTCAACTGTTGATGCAATGAGTGTTGCTGGTGGGTGTTGAGTCGGCATTTTGTACCTCTCCTTCCTTCTGCAGTTTCTAATGATTTCAGGATTTTTAGACTCTTAGCTAACTTCCTGGGGCCAAGAAGTTTCTGGCCATATAGGGCATAGCATTCACCTTTTGGGGTAACAATTACTATCATCTAGAATTTTTTTTGTCATCTTCAAATATTGAGGCGCAGAATCCGAGATGAAAATGTGTAGGCACAGTGCATATAATCTTACACTTGGCTCTGAAATGAATTTTATAAGCATGAGACTGAGAGAGGGGCACATATCTATAGGAAGCGTGATCCAGAGCTAGGGATTCTAAAAAGAGTTTTTGGCATTCTAAAGAGTTAATGCAACACTTCAATTCAAGAATAGAGAGATAATCTAGGGATCATTGCACTTATCTCACCTGCAACAGACCCTGGTATTATCCCGGTACTACTATATAGCAACAGTTCCCTGAACACTTCCAGGCCTCACTCCTCTGGGTACCACTCAACCCTCATGCCCTGCCCCTCCGGTGAAACACTTCATCATGAACGTCTTTTCAGTCAAGAATGGCTTTTCCCTTCAGAGAACTTATGGGAAATGCAAACTTATGTAATAGGAAGAACTGGAACCAGAGAGGAGAGTGCCCTCCTGTTTTCTATTCTAAAACTCCAGTTGGATTATTGCATCCCACTCTGGGCTCCACACAACTAACTAATAAGAATCCTCTGTCATGATGAGGAAGGGAATTTAAATTACAATATATGAGAAAGAGAGAAAGTCATCAGGCATTTAAGCCACCATGTACTTTGACTTGCAATAAACAAAACAAAAGCTAACATGTTGAGTAAAAAATGTCATTTTAACTACCTTGGGATATTTAAAGAACCACCATTTGAAAGGTACATTAGTTTTATCTAAGGGCTAGTTCATGGGCTAATCAGAGGAAAGTGCCATGGGAAAGGATCCAGTTCGGTATAATAATTTAATTATGGCTTGAGTTGAAATGTTGCCTTAGGGAGTAGCTAGTTCCCTGTCATAAGTGGCATTCACTGTAATACTTGGCAAAGGAAATCTAAGTATTGAATGGCCTTTTTAGACCAGATGACTTGAAAGTTCTTCTATGTTTTGTTTAGCATTCTTTGGCTTGCAAGTAATAGACTCAAATAGTACCGTCTTAGAAAAAGAGGAATTTATTGAAAGGATGTTTGAACTGTTGCATAAAACAGTGTCAGGATTGAACAATTAAACTCAACTGGACACAGAGCTGCACGCTCTCTCTCTCTCTCTCTTTCTCGCTCTCCTCCTCTTTCTTCCTCTTCTAGCTCTCTTTACTCTCTCTTGTTTCACTCAGTCTAGTTCTGATCTTGAGTCCTCTTCTTGATTAAAGTGTAATCGGTAAAAAAATTGTTATTTCTGAATATTATTAGGGCTGGTTGCAAGCAGATGCCATTGAGCTACACTGGCATGTGATAAGGTCAAATGGAAATGTTACTGGCGCCTGTCCAGGAAAACAATGAACAACAGGGTGTCTAGTGATCTAGTGATCAGGGATGGGTAAAAAACCTAGGGAAAGACTAGGTGACTAGTCAGCATTGACCTAAAAATCATGTGAGAAACAAAATTTTCATGAGCCATTAGTGGGTGAGTTCTTGCAGCAAACAAGGGTTAGGGTAATTCAAGTGTTAGAAAGGAGAACAGCAAGCATCATCCTCCCTTAGGTGACACGAAGAGCCAGCACTGAAGGAAAGTCTCTGCTTGAAGGTCACCTAAACACAGTCAATAAAATATTTTAGCTTAATTGGGGGTACAGAGGATTCCTTGCTATTCACAGTTTTGCTCAGGAATTCCGTCAAAACTAGCTTTTCTTTTCCGAGAATGCACAGAAAGCCAAGGAACAAGAGCAATGGTACATACCAGCTTGCACTTTGCAAACATTTGCTTTGTGGCTGAAAGCCAAGGGGTATTGCCTGGGACTCACGCGACTGAAAATTGAATCCTCTTTTTCAGAAAAAAACTGCTTTATTTTTTCTACATGCAGGAAGAGAACTTAGGATCATCTAGGTGAAATAGCAGTCCAGTGACAAAGGAATTCCTAACATGAGCGTCCTGGTTTGGATATTGCTTCTTCCAATATACTATCTGATCCCCGAGGCATTATTGTATCACTCTGGATGACCAGAATAACTTCTGAGGCACTTGTGTTCAGGGAAGGACCGACTTGCTTCCCAGGAGGACAAACGTCACTTAGTGCTCATTCACACAGCCATTGCAAAGTCACCCAAGGAAACGTCTACTTACATTTTGACCTAGTTATTTGTATTGATTTTTATTCATTAGTTTTGATGAGTTGGGTTTTAGGAGTCATGTCCTGGGGTGCTCAGGCATGACTCCAAAGCTCTGTTTTTAGAGCTGTTCTTGGTGTTGCTTCAGATAGTGGACAGGATCACCAATTGAATCCCAGCCTTCTGCCTGCAAAGCATGCTGAGAATTAGGAAAGTAAATTGTCTGCGCTCTTGAACTGCCCCTGGGAAGCTAGGTACCTACACTCTGCCACTGTTCACTGTTGACTTTCCAAATCCTGTGTCTCTCCTCCTCCCTGTAAAGATGACCAGCCACTTGGAAAACTCCAGGCAGGAGCAAGGCAGGGTTCAGAATGAATGGCCATTGGTACAGCTAATCTGGCTTTTGTAGATTACCCGGGAAGAAGAAGCAAAATGATGACGTTGACAACGAGGACAATGATGAGAATAGGTTGCTCCTGCCAACCAGCCCGTACAGGTGGATCTGCTTTGCTATTCTGAGAAGCGTTGCCTGAGCACCGAGGTAACTAATGAAATGAAAGCCAAAGCGTGTGCACACTGTTGCTTCTCTGAAAACCCATCAGGAGAATGTCAAATGTTTGAATGTTTCATTATATTTTATATTTCATAAGATGCTGCAGGGTACAGAAAGAATAAAAAGTTATGGTTTAAAAAAAATGGAGGAGCAGGAGTGGTGAATGCAGGAATTGAATATAATCATCCCCCTCAGTTACTGTGAGTATATAATACACAATAAAAACTCTGGCTGGCAGGGGTGGGGAGGGAAAGGACTGGAAAGGGGAGCCTGACGTGGACAGAAATAGACAGGACAAAAGAGAGTCATATGTACCTTGTCTACTGAAGTAAGGAGGGCAGAGAAGAGCAGGAGCCACTGGGGAGAACTGGCTATGGGATGGGACTGTGGCCGCAGTGATAACAAAAAACATTCTGACTTCATGATGAGTTATGGATGACACCCATGTCTCTTTCCAATGTGCCTCTTGATAAAGCTACAGGAATGAGACTTGCTCTCTGCAGCTATTACTGTGGAACACATAATCTCCGAAGGCATATGTATACCCACACATGAAATTCATCAGTAGTATCTAGCTAGCTTGGACCAGGAGTAGAGGCCAGCAAAAGGGCCCATGTGCCTCTGCTAGAGCAACCTGCCGCTATCTAAAATTCTGCATGAATATCTATTTTAAGAGTGTAAACTTCTAGTGTTTGGCTTGTTTTTAATCTGGTCAGTTATCTACACTTTAGATGAATATTCAAAGTTTGAAATTGAAAAAATTCCTTATAAACATGGGAAGATGTTATACTTTTTTGTCATTTTAAATGTGTGTTTGAAGCACTGAAGACTGATGGGCAACTAAGCACATACCGTTTATGGGAAGAGAATTTCCATGGATATCTTGGGTGGAGATAACAGTGTGAAATGTCTTAAGGCTGAATCTTTCACATTTATTCCTTGGGATCTACACTAACACATTTTAAACAAAGATGCATTATTCACTTACAATTAAAATGAGTATGTTCTGTAGGAAAATCGCTACTTTGCACTGCTTTGCAGGCTTGGACGTTAGCATTTGATCTCCTGAGGCTCGTGCCTTGCCACGTTGGCAAATGAGCTCGAGAGTTTCTGAAGACAGGCTTCATTTTGTGTCTTTCTTTCTCTCGGCATTCGTCACACAATCATGGAGGTGCTGAACCAGTCGGTTCTATTCTTCATCGATTTCGTCAATGATGGTATCTTCCCATGTTGCTGCAATGGTGCCAAAGAGTTCCAAGTTGGTGGTCGTTCTGGGAGCTAACTTTCAAGCTTGCAAAGCTTGCAGAGAAACGATAAAAGAAGACCTCAGAGACAGAAGAACAGAAATACTGGAAGATGCAGCAGAAGCCGGGAAAAGCATTCGAACCGACCGCCTGTCCTACACCAACTATAAGACCAAGATGACTGCACTCCGACACCCTGATGGAGCTATCACATCTTCCAGAAAGGCAATGGAGAAGATTATCCATGACTTCTACTCAGATTTCTTTGATAGCCATGTCCCCCTGCCCACATATCAAATTCCACAGGATGGATATGTCATTCCCAACGTTCTCCCTTCTGAAATCCGACATGCCATTTCGTCGGTAAAGAAGGGAACAGCACCACGCCCAGACAAAGTCAGACCCTAACACCTGAATAATCTGCCATCAGTACTCATCAATACAGTAGCTCGGCTCTTCACACGCTACCTGTCCGAATGCAAGGTGCCCTCCCAATGGAAAACCAGCAGGACAGTTCTACTGTTCAAGAAGGGAGACATTCACGACATTGAAAACTATCACCCCATCTGCCTGTTGTCCGTAGTCTACAAGCTGTTTACACGAGTCATCCTGAACAGGATTAGCAGAACACTAGATGAAGGACAACCATGTGAGCAAGCAGGCTTCTGGAAAGGATTCAGCACAATCGACCATATCCACACAGTAACCAAGCTCATTGAGGTTTGTAGGGAGTACAAGATGCCGCTCTCTCTCATGTTCATTGATTTAAAGAAAGCCTTTGATTCTGTGGAGACTGAAGCAGTCTTCGAAGCCCTAGCCAAACAGGATGTTCAAACCCAATACATCAAGATCCTTCGTGAGCTGTATTACGGATTCACCTCCAGGATCTCACCATTCTACAAGGAAATGATCATTGATGTCAAAAGAGGGGTTTGACAGGGTGATACCATTTCACCAAAATTCTTCATCGCCACCCTTGAGAACATCATGCAACAATTAGAATGGGAAGGAATGAGAGTGAAGATAGATGGTCGGCAACTACACCACCTCCGCTTTGCTGATGACATCATTCTAATAACACCAAACATTAGCCATGCGGCACAAATGCTGGCTGACTTCGACTGAGAATATGGAAAGATAGGTCTAGAGCTGAATCTAAAGAAAACTATGTTTATGAAAAATGAACTAGTTCCAGAGGCCCCGTTCACTCTCAATGGAACAGACATCTCTGAATGTGGCAGTTATGTGTACCTAGGTCGAGAAGTCAACATGATGAATGACCTAAAACCTGAGCTGTGCAGGAGGAAGAGAGCAGCATGGAATGCCTTCAAAGGCATCAAAGAAATAGCTGAAAAGACAAAAGAACTTCCAGCTCTGGGCACATCTCTTCAACTATACCATTCTCCCTGAATTAACATATGCCTCAGAGAACTGGGCCCTATGAAAGCAGTATGAGAATGCTATTCGGGTCCCCAGAGAGGAATAGAAAGAGCTATGCTTGGAATATCACACCTCACTTAAGTGAGAAAAGGGATCCGGAGTTCCAACCTTCGTCGCTATTCCAGAATCAGGGACGCTATCTCGTTTGCCAAGGCATCGAAAATCAGATGGACTGGACGTGTAATGCGATTTGGAGACAACCGCTGGACTAGAGCCGTTACCGACTGTATCCCACAGGATGTCAAAAGATCACGTGGCCGCCCACCTACAAAATGGTCAGACTTCCTTGTCAAGACCCTGAAGGAACGGTTTGAGGCTCTTCATATTCCTGAATCAACCAGATGCTGTTGGGCTACACTGCAAGTGATAGGGTCCAATGGAAATGTTACTGGCGCCCGCTCGAGCAAATCGATTAATAACGGGATTCAAGTGAGTGAATGAGTGATGTTCTGTAATGATAATTGACTTAAATATTTGTAGTGAGCTCAATGTTTTCCATTCTCTTCCATTCCAGTTAATTTTATACCTTCCTTCCATTTTTTCTTATATTAAATTAGTTGTGATTTTCTCTTTGATAAGCTCTTAATTAGAAACTAAAATGAAGTAATAGCAAATCTCTATACTCCCATAGGCAGATACAGAGATCTAAGGGAATTTCGCATCCCAGTGTCTTGTATGAATATAGCACATTATAGGTGCTGAAGAAATTAATTTAGTTATCATTAGCACCATGTTCTTGACCTTGAGCACTTCACCTACTTCTCCATGACTCTATTTTCTCCTCTGTAAAATGATGTCAATAATGCTTCTTGGATTTGTTGTGAGAATAAGAAATGTAGAACAATGACTGTAAAGTACTGTTAAACAAAAGCCAATTTATCTGGTTGTTCTCTCATTTATTCTTTTCTGTAGTGCCTCCTAAGTTACTTGAACCATGCTAAATATTTTAAGCCCATTACTATTATTATTATTAACATTTCACAACTCTATAATAAAGAGATTATGAGTCTTAGTTTATATATGAAGTGCGGAAGGTAAGCATCTTACCTAAAAATGCACATTTAGTCCTGGAAACCAAGCAAATGTATCTTTGACATCTGCGTCATTACACTGGGGGAATTGAAGCCAGATGGAGGACATTTTATTTTTTATTTTTTTAATGTATTTATATTTTTAAGTATTTTATTATACCACTGTGAGATACACAATCACAAAGATACACAATTAAAAAGTTTACACCTGGGTTTTTGTCATACAGTGTTCCAGCACCCATCCCTCCATCAGTGCCCATCTCCCACCCACAAACTACCCGGTTCCCTCCCCCTCCCCAGCCCGCCTCCATGGCAGGTTCCCCATTTCTTTCCCTTTCTCTCTCTCTCTCCCTTCCTTCCCCTCCAGACTATGGACCTCAGAACATACATTAAAGGGTTGTCATGTGTATCCTTTTGCCTGTATTTATTGCTCAGTTCTAGGTTGGCACTAGTACCCTTGACAATTGCCAGCACACTGTTCCATTCTCTGTCCTACCCAGCCTCTGACTCCCACACATTTGCGACAATTTCCACTCTTGACAAGACCTCCTGATACAAGGTCATGTTTCACTTGACCTTGGATATTGGCATCACAATATGCACATATATATCTATGCCATGCAAATAAATGCAGTCATTCTGTATCTGTCTCTCCCTTCTGGCTAATTTCATACAACATAATCTTCTCATGTCCATCCATTTAAAGGAAAATTTTATAACTTCATTTTTCCTAACAGCTGCATAGTATTCCATCGTGTAGATGTACCAAAGCTTCTTTATCCAGTCATTGATTCTCGGGCACTCTGGTTGTTTCCAGATTCTGGCTATTGTGAATAATGCTGCTATGAACATAAAAGTATGGATGGTGTTTCTGCTGCGTATTTTTGACTTCCCAGAGTAGATTCCCAGGAGTGGTATGGCTGGGTCAAATGGGAGTTCAATATCTAGTCTTTGGAGGAATGTCCATATTGTTTTCCAGAAAGGCTGTACCAGCCGGCATTCCCACCAACAATGGATGAGTGTCCCCTTTTCCCCCACATCCACGCCAGCACTTGTTGTTCTTGCTCTTTTGAATATGTGCCAGTCTCTGTGGTATAAAATGATATCTCGTTGTTGTTTTAATTTGCATCTCTCTGATGATTAGTGATGATGAGCATTTTTTCATATGTTTTTTGGCCATTCGAATTTTTTTCCTTGGAAGTTTCTGTTCATTTCTTCTCCCCATTTTTTTGTTGGGGTTATTTGTTTTCTTCTTGTAAAGTTCTGCCAGTGCCTGATATATCCTGGATATTAACCCCTTATCAGATGGGTATTGGGTGAATATTCTTTCCCATTCTGTGGACTGCCTTTGTATCTTAGTCACTGTTTCATTTGAGGTGCAGAAACTTTTTAGTTTCATGTAACCCATGGTGAGTGCCCAGCCTCTCATGAGGCGCCCGGAAGGCATGGCAGGTTCTAGCCCTGGCCTGCCACCCTAGTAGAGCCTCACAACAAGCCAGACGAACCCCCCTTATCCATGGGGGCAGCCATTATCCACATCCGACTTCCCTCTCGTCCACAACTCCACCCAGCAGACCAGACTATGACAGCCCAGCTCCCGTGGCTGCAAGGTTCATCAAAAAATGCTTTATTTAGAGGTGACTACAAGAGTATGCCACCCACATGGCAAGCCTGGCAATCTGCTCGTGTTGTATTTGATATGCCAAATACCGGTAACATTTATATTAGGTCATTCCCATGACCTAATATAATGTTTTGAGGCTCTTTATGTTCCTAGAGCAAGTGGATGCCTTTGGGTTCTACTAGCATGAGACAGGACATATGAAGATATTACTGGTGCCTGCTCTAGCAAATAGATGATGAACAGGGAGATAGTGATAGTGATAGTAGTCCCATATGTTTATCTTTTCTTCTAGTTGCTTTGTTAGTGATCTTTTACCTTTGAAGATGCCTTTAGCTTCAATGTCATGGAGGGTTTTTCCTATATTTTCTTCAATGTACTTTTATGGATTCAAGTCTGATATTGAGATCTTTAATCCATTTTGATCTGATTTTGTGCATGGTATTAGACACAGGTCCAAATTCATTTTTTACATGTCACTGCCCAGTTTTCCCAACACCACTTGTTGAAGAGGTTTTCCTTACTCCATTTTGGACTCTTTGCACCTTTATCAAAGATTAAATGATCATGTGTTTGAGGTTGCGTGTCAGGATACTCAATTCTATTCCATAGGTCCACAGGTCTGTTTTTATTCTAATACCACACTGTTTTTATTACTACTGTCTTGTAGCACAGTTTGAAGTTGGGAAAGGTGATGCCTCCCATCTTCTTTTTTCCTGATGATTGCTTTAGCTATCCTTGGGGGTTTATTGTTCCATACAAATTTCAGGAGTGTTTGGTCAATTTCTTTGAAGAATGTCATGGGTATCCTTATAGGGATTGCATTGAATCTGTACAGAGCTCTAGGGAGTATTACCATTTTGACAATGTTGATTCTCCCCAAGATGGAGGATATTTTAAATAGTCAGTTGCAGAGATTTGGGGGCAGGATCTTGATATTTATTAGACACATGTATAAACATATATATGTATATATGTGTATATATGCATATATGTGTACATATGTATTGTTTTTCCATACCAGAAATCATGTGAAACATGCAAGTATAAGAAAGATGCCTATAGTTTGCAATATGAGAGGAATAAGGGTATTTTGGATTTAGTTTTTAATTTAAGTTCTGGTATAACTGTGTGGTTTCAGAAGACATGACTTCTCAATGCTCTAACAAGATGCTGATATAACTGAATCACTCAGAGGCAGTTACAGATACAAATTTGATAGGATTCAAGGAGTTGAGTCAGAGACAGGCCACCTGACCATAAAGGAAAGGACAAGAAGCGGTCAACCTCTCACCCCTGGCCCCTTCAGCTGTTCTTTCCTTCCGATTTAAATTGTTCAGGCTCCACTTGTGCGCCAAATATGCTAGAATAATATTCAATAAAATGAATTGGCAAGGGATGGTGAATTTAGAATTTTTTTGGAAGGAGGACTGAACCGCACTCGCTTACTCCTGGCTCTTTGCTCAAGGATCATTCTTGGTGGTGCTTGGGGGACCACGCAGTGTGGGGATCAAACCAGGATTAGCCATGTTCAAGCTGAGTGCGTAAAACCCTATACTAATTTTTTAGCTCTGGGAAGATTACTTTTGAACTTAAAGTCTGTAAGAGTTGTTCAGGTAGAGTCAGACATTCAATGCCTGTCCTTTTAGATGTTTCCTTGCCAGGTGATTTGAAATTGAATCTATAATAATTCTACAATGAAGGAAACCATCCCAACTTTAGGGCTTCTTTACCCAGGAACACAGGCGATTCAGAATTGGTTATAGTCAAGTTTGATTTTGCTAATAATTCACCTCAATTCCAGAATTCTTTAAGAATTAGAGTCCAATAGCATTGCTTATCATATCTTTCCATTAAAATCACCGATGTAGTTGAATACTGTTCTCTACTACTGAATTACCTACCTTATTTCACTTCCTAGCATCCAGTTTTCTTTTAAAATGGCATAGTCTATTTTAAGATTTTCTAAATTCAGGGCTAGAGTTTGTTTTTTCATTCTTGCACTAATTAACTGGGGTGGGAGGTGGTATATTCAATATACCCAAAACAGTAACAATAATCGACCTCATTCCCAACATACAAGACGCTACTGGTGCCCACTCGAGCAAATCGATGAACAATGGGAAGACAAGTGATACAAGTGACATACACCTGGTGGTATGCAGGGCTTACTCCCTAGCTCTGTGCTCAGGAGTGTCTCCCATAGATGTGCACCTTTTGTAATGCCAGGGATAGAACCCAGGCTTTCAGGGTTGCATAAAAGGCAATTTTTTTATTTTTTATTTATTTATTTATTTATTTATTTATTTATTTATTTATTTATTTATTTATTTTTTTGCTTTTTGGGTCACACCCGGCAATGCTCAGGGGTTTCTCCTGGCTCTGCACTCAAGAATTACTCCTGGCGGTGCTCAGGGGACCATATGGGATGCCGGGATCGAACCCGGGCCGGCATGGGCTGGCCGCTGCAAGGCAAATGCCCTACCCGCTGGGCTGTCGCTCCGCCCCAAAAGGCAAATTTCTTTAACCACATAGTGTGACAGTCTTTGGTTCTTGTGTTCATCCAGACAGGACTAATTTTTCTATTTGTTTAGCAATTAGGGCAGCCAGAAAAAAACATACATAATGTCCACTACTGTGTGACAAGGTTATATATTTGGATCCATTATAGAACTAAAGAACCTGGGTTTGGAGTGTTGCAAGCAAGTTCCCTAGGGTGCAGATACTCTCTCTCAGTTTCCTGAAAGTAGCGCCCAGAGACCTCATATTTCCATTCTGCTATGGTGCATCTTGGAGAGACCTTTCTTGGTTCCCAAACTCATGACCAAGAATAAATTTTTCTATTGTTTGAAGCTTTATAATGCATATCCTTAAATTTGTGTTTCAGTGCAGTGACAATATGAGACACTGGTGCATTTTAATTTGCAGACTATGCATATTTATGTATGAATAAATATTCTGCTCCTCGAGGTGTTGCAGGTGTGGTTGAGGTGCCTGACTGCATTGGCAGGTGGCAGACAGGAGACAGGCTTGTCTACACCCAGGCCTCTGCCCCATGGGCCCTGGATGGTTGTGTCTGACATAGAAAAAGACTGGGTCCCCTGGGATGAACCCAGAGCCATGGCAGAGCCTGGCAAGCTACCCGTGGTATACTCAATATGCCCAAAACAGTAACAATAATTGACCTCATTTCCAACAAACAAGACGTTACTGGTGCCCACTCGAGCAAATCGATGAACAATGGGAAGACCAGGGATACAAGTGACAAGTGATAGAAGAACTCCGCATGAACACTTAGACCAATGACATTAGCCCCTATTTAGAGCCATAACTAGTGAAACAGATTTTTTTCACTTATTTCATTATCTAGTCAATGAAATTGACATTCAGTTATGTCTTTAGGATCCATATGCCTATGTCTATATATGAGCTTCTTTATATTAAATGCTACTAAGTATAGGCACTCAAAAATCTGAGGGTTGATAATTATCCAAAGGCAAAATATACTAACTTCAACATAATAGATAAATGTCTGAACAAAGTGGTGTTCACAATCCATTCTGCTTCTGTTCTAAAATTTTCTATGACTTTTTTTATAACTTAATGACTTATATCTGGAGATTTTACTCTATCATCCCAGGAAAAGACAAATGTCCTTGCAGATTTATTTGCTATAGGTTTTCTATAGGATAGTGTGCACAAATAGTGTGTCATTTCTAGTCTGAGAAGATGTATAATAGATATTGTCTTAATTTTTTTCTCTATATAGCTAATAGCTTTATTCACTGATTTTGCATTTTTAGACTTGGGGAAGAACTGTAGAATGCTCCATATCAAATAAAAACACAACCAGTAAAAAGTGAAGCTTTCTTATTTATGGCATCAGTGCTATTATGGAATGGAATTCTCATGTTTTTAAAAACAATTGTTTATTATAAAATCAAGTCTCCCCAGAGAGTTCCATATGACCACTAGCTATTAATGATACATTTTTATTGTTACCTTGGTTCAGAACAATAGTACTCCTGAGGTTCTATGGAACTTTTTTCCCAAGCGATCATGTGGAGTTTTGATTAAGCATCATTATATACAGTTCATTAGCAATGTATCTTAAAATGAGTTTTTGATTGAACATTTTTATTGGTCATTTACTATAATTGATGATTCTGTTGAAATTTCACATAGTAAATTTGCCAGGATACTTACAGTATTTTTCATTATGTATCATTATGCCTTTTTTCCTAGAAGAACCCAAGTTTCTTTAGAAACATTAACTTTCAAAAATTAGATATTGATCTATTGCCAAGGCAGTTGCTCCTTCCATAGTTCAATTAGGAGAGAAACAGAGCTGGTAATATCAAATAGGAGTAAGAAAAATTGGAGAAAATAAATAATCCTATTAGCATAGTCCTTTATTTCCCTTAGTACCCAAATCATTCTTCAGAAAAGTAAATGAACTCTTAAAGTTGGTAAGAGAACCAGTAACAGTTATCCACCTCATTCCCATGACCTGAAGGAATGATTTGAGGCTCTTCACGTTCCTGGAGTGAGCAGATGCCCTTGGGCTACACTAGCATGTGACAGGACATATGGAGATGTTACTGGTATCATATCCGCTCCAGCAAACCAATGAACAATGGGAAGACAAGTGATACAAGTGATATTAAACCTGGTCGGTAGAACTGGATTCTTTAAAATATTTGTAATGTTTTCCACTTCTGTTCTTACCTTAGTTAAAAGATTAAAGGATATTCGGTAGAAGATCAGTGACTTTTTAAATGCCCTTACATTTAAGAAAAGCTATAAATTATTTAATGCGTTAGTAAAAATTGTCTTGGCATCTTTTGATTGGTAATGGACATATTTCATAAAATTCTGGAAAAGTACTGAGCGGGAGGAGAAAATGATTAGAAACAGATTATCAAAAATATTTCCTCCAGGCCTATCATTTTATAATTTAGAAACTGGAGGTAGAAAAAGAACCTAAGAATTTGTAAGACTGAAATACTGATAACTCATGGCTTCAGGCAGGTTTATTTTATCTAAGTTTTAGTTATCTTATCTGTGATAATAAGGAAGTAGGATTAGGTGAAGTTAAAGGTCATTCCCTCCTGAAGCATTGTAGGGTTTTCTAGTTTACTAAAGAGTCAGGGAATCTTCTCTGAAACATCATTTTTAATCCAGAAAATAGAAAATACTTAGGTCAGTGGAGTCCCTAATAAATATCAGGTGTATAAAGTTTCAATGAACTTAGTGTATTGTACTTTGGTATCTATAATTTCATATCTCTACATAATTCCACATTTTTTACAGCTTTTCCACTTATTAACAATGTGAGCAAGACCAAAGAATAAATGAAAGAATTTTTTGTTAATACTCTATTTTCTTGATCATGAAAAGAATCAGACACATGGGGGGAAAGCTGCTATTCGACTCTCTCCTTGTTGCAGGATGGCCGGACCATACTTCATACTAGTGGAGCCAATCACGTTCTAGAAACTCAGAAAGTAAATTCAAGAACAGAATTTGGCCAGATTCTCCCATAACCAACAATGGGAAGAAAATGGATTCATCAATAACATTGCCATGTATATGCTTTAACAGTCAATATAATTAGTGCCAGCTGAGGGAGCAGGCATGAGAATTAGAGTGGGAGGGAATTGAGGGTCTTTGATGGTGGGAACACACTGGTGGTGGGAGTGGTGTTGAAGTATGTAACTTTCTATCAGTAGTATTATAAAATCCTTTTTACTTTGTAAATCACAGTGTTTCAATAAAAAAGGGAAAATACTTTTTTTCTTCTTTAAAATAGCACTGCCTGCTGGCCTTAAAAGCATCCGTGAATCGGACCAGGCTCTGTCATTTCATAAAGAAAGAGCCAACTCCAAAGATTTAGTTCTGAGCAAAGGTTATTTTTAATGAAAGGAGAGTTAATCTTTGCTCAATTTTCTAAATCTCGTTCATTGATTTCCATTATCTTTCTATTCATATCTATTTTATTTCTTTGTCCACTGTAGAAAATAAAGACCAAATAGATTCTCCTGGTAAGTAAATATAGGTAAATTGATCAATTAGAAGTTAGGCAACCATCCAAGCAATTTAGAGGGAGCCAAAAGTGCTTGATCTTTGTAAACAGAAGAGTGAAAGAAATTACAAGGAGAAAACCCATATTTTATCAACTATATAACTCTCACAGTTCTCTTTCTACTATCTCTCTCCCAACAACTGATCCATTAAAATCAATAGATGTAAATACAGGAATAAAACTATGCCATTAATTTATTAGATTATAAATGAAGTGATCACTATTCCGATTTATTTTTTTAATTATTATTTCTTTTGCTCTTTGGGTCATACCCTGCTATGCTCAGGGGTTACTCCTGGCTCTGCACTCAGGAATTACTCCTGGCAGTGCTCAGGGGGACCATATGTGATGCCAGGGATCAAACCTGGGTCAGCTGAGTGCAAGACAAATGTCCTACCTGCTATGCTATCATACTTTCTCCTTTAGTTTCTCATCTTTTTGAGATTCTTGTGATCTGAATGGAGAAAATTTATAGGAAAATCCAGTATGAATAAACCTCATTGTCACTCTAAAATCATAGGTCAAGTGTAGGAGCACATTTCATGTTCACTAATATGATACTTTCATTTATTTCCTGTATGTGAGGTGAATAGGTAAACCAGATTTATTTGCCTTTGATGTTTTAACCTGGTGAACTGTATCCTTATTTCTGCTTACATGTCAGACAGAAAATAAAATATACTTTGTTCTTGTTTTATTATGGGCTTAAGGTTTATACGAAAAAATAATTTTCTACCTCAATGCCATAGCTCTACCTATGAAAAAGTAAACCAAAAGTATCTGCTATACAAATGAGACCATGAGAACACATCAGTTAATATTCTTGACCAAATGTGTGTGTGTGTGTGTGTGTGTGTTGGAGTGGGGGTCAAGGGGAAGATGGGATTAAATAACTGCACCTGTGCGTCATAGTCACATTTAATATTGGGAAATAGCTGAGGGTATATATATATATATATATATATATATATGTATATGTGTACATATATATGTATATATGTACACATATACATATATATATATATATATATATAATGGGTGGTCATTTGTAACCTTCCTATCACAGCCTGGATCATCGACACCCACCCTGCAGCAGTTTTTTCAATCTGGCCCAGACTTGTAGACATGGGGCAGAGCTGCTACTTGCTCTCCCTGTGCCCAGCCGCTCAAGAGGCGCCCGGGAGGGATGGCGTGGTTCTAGCCCTGGCCCGCCACCCCAGCAGAGCCGCACAACAAGCCAGATGACCCCCCCACTCCATCAGGCCTCCATTTTCCACATCCAGACTTCCCTCTCATCATAACTCTACCCAGCGACTTCCTATCACAGCCCGTCAATTGCATCCGCTTGTGGCCGCACTGTTCATCTATAAATGCTATATTTAGAGGTGACTACAAGGGTATGCCACCCACATGGCAAGCCTGGCAAGCTGCCCGTGTTGTATTTGATATGCCAAATACCAGTAGCAATTATATTAGTTCATTCCCATGTCCTAATATAATGGTTTGAGGCTCTTTATGTTCCTGGAGCAAGCAGATGCCCTTGGGCTCTACTAGCATGAGACAGGACATATGGAGATGTTACTGGTGCCCGCTCTAGTAAATAGATGATCAGCGGGAGGATAGTGATAGTGATAGTGAATCTTCTATACCCACCAATATCTATTTTTAGCCATATATGAAGTCTCTAACAATAATGGATCTCATTCTCAATGAATGGAGACATTACTGGCCCCCACTTGAGCAAATTGATGAACAAATGGGAAGACAAGTGATACAAATGATGAAGTCTCTTAGCTCGACTATAAATAGCCCAATGAAA
The DNA here is from genome assembly GCA_021461705.1 of Cryptotis parvus. Lineage (NCBI taxonomy): Eukaryota > Metazoa > Chordata > Mammalia > Eulipotyphla > Soricidae > Cryptotis > Cryptotis parvus. The sequence goes on along the minus strand of JAJIBD010022625.1, from coordinate 8,242 downwards.
CAGTAGGTTTAATATAAATCAGAATATGGGCATAATCACACTGTATACTTTACTTCCGTAGACGATATTTGTCTTGCTTATATGATAACTGCAGGTAGTGGACCAGTTTGTGTGGGAGAGACTTCAAAGTTAGATCAAACTAATTCAAAATCATGTTCTTGTACTTATTCTTTGTGACCTTGAACAATTCTTTTACCCTGGCTAAGCCAAGCTTTCCTCAATAGTGAAAAGAGGATTCATTCTTCATTTGAACTACTCTAAGATTTAAGAGAAGAAAAATGAAACTATCCTGGAATCAAGTATTGTGCCAAGTCTATGGTATGGTGTCCAGTGGTTATTAATTAATTTCAATTGAAATGCTATGTAGTATTGAAGTTAACTTATGGTCCTTCCTCAATAAGATAACCATAGAAACTTACACCAAGTTTTACTAAAAAGTTATATAGACAGGGCCGGAGCAATAGTCCAGAGGGTATGGTGTTTGCCTTTCATGCGGCTGACCGGGTTCGATCCCCCAGCATCCCATATGGTCCCCTGAGCACCAACAAGAGTAATTCCTGAGTACAGAGCCAGGAGTAACCTCTGAGCATTTCCAGGTATGACCAAAAAAGCCAAAAAAAAGTTACATAGACAGAGCAAGTGTATACACATAAATACCAGTAACAATTACAGACCTCATTCCCATGACTTGATAGAATGGTTTGAGGCTCTTTATGTTCCTGGAGTGGAAGATGCTCTTGGGCTACACTACCATGTGACAGGATCTATTGAGATGTTACTGGTGCCCGCCGAGCAAATTAATGATCTATAGGAAGACAGTGATACAGTGATATAATATATATATATACATATAATATATATAATATAGAGAGAGAGAGAAAGAGAGAGGAGAGAATCATATGGAATTCAAGAAGTCATACTAAGAGAGAGAACTCAAGGGAAAAAATTAGGGTGAATTACTCTTACTCATGTAGAATCTAAAGAACCAAAATGAGAGAATGGGAAGATCAAATTAAAAAATATTCTTGAATACTGAGCTTAGAAGAGAGGCAACCAGAGGCCGAGATGGAAGGGATCAGAAGGGAGAGCAGTGTCCGTAGTAGGGAGACACCAGTAATTTGCTGATGGATGTGATGTGATTACATACATTTGAAGAAGTAGAAACCTCTACTTCAGAGACATATACAGTCTTAGAAACCAACTTTTCCTCCAATTTGAAATAAGTATTTCTTCCCAGGTAGTAATGACTCTGCATATACACATGAAAATTTTGCTTTTTATTAAGACATAATTATGTTCTTGCCAAGTACAATGTGCAGATAATATACACAACAACCTTAGTAAGATGCAGATTTGAATTCTTCAAATCAAAATTCTTCAAATTCAAATCTCAGGACCTGAGATTCTGAGTTCCTAGCAAGGATCATGGCCTTGTAGACTACTCGAAGGCTATAGTCTGGATAATAAGAGTTTAGGTCATTTTGTCATTTGGTGACTTCACAGTCATCCATGTTTCTCCTCCACCATCTCATTTGCCTATCCAGTTAAAATAAGTAAATAAATAAGTAAATTTGGGTTTTATTTATTCTTGCCTATTTATTTATCCCACACCAGCCAGATTCGAAATGCAAACAGTCCCAAGAAAACTCTATTGCCAACTTGGAAATTTTTAGCTATTTATCTCAGAAAAGTTATCTTCTGAAAGAAAAAAATAAATGAAAGCAAACTCACAACTTCATGTCAATTTAAAACGATGACCTAGTTTTATATGACTGCCTTCTTTGCCTTTTTTTTTTCAAACCATGATGCAGGTTGATTTTCTAACCACAAAGAAAGCAAAAAAATCCCTCATGGAAAAAAAACCACTGTGTGTCTTTGGAAACTATTAAGGTAGCATTGGCATTTGCCTGAGACCAGCACCACTCAGGACAAGCATTTTATAATAACACACTCTCTTTCTTCTCAACTTCCACTCAACAGCGAACTGTCTGTAAGCTCTAGTCTACCCAGAAGTACAATGTAGATGTAAAATGGACCCCATAGATTTATTTATTCATTAGTAGCTTCATTCAAGGCACATTGGGTATCCTCTTGGATTCCCCTCCCCCAAACCCTAAGACTTGAGTATATTCAGAAATGTTGTCATAAACTCCATTATTTTAAGAGTTGTTTCTTAAGAAAACTCTGGGCCAAGCATTCTAGAATATATTATCGCCTCAACACAGATTTTCTTTGACAACATTCTGTGGGTATCCATTTAATATTAATATTAAGCCAAGGAAATAATGGTCCTTGTTTCTTTCCTTTAAAATGACAGGAATAGTGGGTACTTGTTCTTTCTGAAAAACAGGAAATATCAAAGCCAGCAGCAGCATTCACACTGGTGTCATTACTTGCATTACTTCAGTTATCGATTGAACCTTGCCAAATTCCCCATGTTGCATCTGTCTTCCAGTGAGGGCGAGGCTTGTGTGTGAGATAGACTTGTAAAGGTTATCTCGGGATCAAATGAGAGGCAGCTCTCTGCCTTTTAAAAGGTCTCAAAACGCCTGGAAACCAGATAGTCACAGAGGCGCAGAAAAACTGGCGTCTGGCTGTGATTTTCTGAAATTAGTAATGTAATATTTTAATATAATTGGTATATAAATTGGTCTGAAGCAGAAGGATGCCCAAACCAAATCAACACTCACCAGCACAGCTTCCTGTCACCTTGAAATAAATGAAGTCTCACTAGTTTCCAAGGTTAGAACTGAGGAATCCCTGAAATTTCCCAGAATTCTTGAAATTCTATCTCACTTGATAATTTACAAGTTGGGAGGGAATAGGGGTTGGCAGCTGGAAGAAACACCAGAATGAGTTTCTCTCCAAACCTCCAAGAGTCTTCCTACTGTTCTTTTCACCAACATTCAGGTATGTTATATTTAATTTTATACTTTCTATTGAATCTAGACTGATTAACTCTCAAAACTCTGCTCTGTCAAAATTTTTGCAATGTAAACCTCTGAAGCTTCATTTTGCTCTATTGATTTGGAGAGTGCTGTGGGGAGTCCCAGGATCAATACAACATTGGCTTCGTTCCCTTCACCTCTTGCCAATTTTGACTGCCCCAAATTTGCCTTTTTTCATTTTCTGGCCTTGTATTTCGGAATCAGGACTATAAGCATACCATGTCTCTATTTTCTCTTTCTCTATCTTTTTCTCTGTCTCGAAAGAAATAATCCTAAATACCAAATGATTTTAATATAATTTTTTTATCAGCATTACTTTTTAAGTTGGAAAATACAAACCCTAATTCATATGACTGCCTCTAGGTTCACCATTCATTCTTTCCGATCACTTAAAAAATGAGAAAGGTATGGAGATTTAGGCATCACCTAAACAGTTTTGGCAACCTTAGCACACAAGAGTCTTGAGTATCTATTAGTCCGTGAGCTATCTGCATGCCCTGTGTACATTTGTTAGTGTCTCTTTTGATCCCCTATTTGTATGTGTACAAGTAAGTCTGTGTACATGTCTGTAAAAAACATGCACCCAGAGACAGCTGATAAAGCTTTTAAAAAGAATAAAGCAGAAGACTCAGGACAAAACTATGATGCTTTTATAACTGTTTTCTCCCTTTATCCTGTTCCCACTTTGGAAAACTACCTTCTTTTGGGAAAAATAATTTTTATCACTCACTAGACACCCAGTAGTTAGCATGAAGGATCTTCCATGAACAGAGTGTTCTCAAGAAATTGACTTTTTGCTCCATAAGACAAAGGCTGGGTCTCAGTCATTCATTCACTCTGCTGCAAGAGGAACACCCAGCATCCCAATGACATTTTCAAAATATGTTCCCACTTAAGAAGACGTCCTTAGATTGCTCTGAATATTTGTCCTTCTCTTTCCTTTATTCCAAGAATGAATATGGTAGAACAAATAAATGAAAATATGCTACCCAAATGAAAGGAAATTTGGAGAAAGATCTTCTCTTAAGTGAAAGCAAATGAATAAATAAAAGATAAATTACTACAGTTTGAGTCATGAGTACCTTGTAGGTTTCTCTCCAAGAGCTGATGTGATTAACTTCAGAAACAGCCCTCTTCTCCACAGTCCATCCATGGTCTTTAGGCTCTCCCCCAAGGAATGTTTGTGTCTCTTCCACCTTGAAAGAATTGCACCATCTTTTGGAGAGGGGCACACCTGACTGTGCTGAGGACTCATTCTTGGCTCTGTGCTCAGGATTCACTGTTAATAGTGCTCACGGTGACAAAATTGGTGACTGGGATCAAACCTGGCTCCGTCACATGTAAAACCAGAATCTTAGCTCTGTACAGTCTCTCCAGATCCTTGGCTGTTATCTTGAGAGGACTTTCACTTTAGAAATAATGTTTCAAGATTGGAGAGATAGTACAGCAGTAGGGCACTGATCTTGCACACTTCCAACCAGAGTTTGATCCCTGGCATCCCAAAAATTCCCTGAGAACTACCAGGAGTGATTCCTGATAAGACCTGAGCAGCTCCTGGTGAGGACTTCAAACAAAACAAATAGAAAAGGAACAAATAAAAAAATAAGAGAAACAGCATTTCTTCAGGGTTGAGAGGTCTATCAAACTGGATCATGACCAGAAACTGGCACAATAAAGTCCCTATTTAGTTTTCTACTTCCCCCTAAGCTTTTTGTTTTTTAGACATCTTAGAAAAGATTCAACAGTGTTTTTAGATTTAGGAATTTTCTGAAAGTGGCTAGAAAGTTCTAGAAAGTTGTCCCATTGGAAATTTTGATGTTGGACCCACATAAAGCAGAGCTCTTGATCCACATCCTTTACTACTGCCTCCTAGTCAGCCTCCCCCTCATGACTGACAGTTCCTACCCTGTACTGAAGAGCCATCTGTCCCACGGCTCACCCACACAAGGATGAAGTTGCTGTAGATGCGGCAGCCAGGACTGTGGCAACAGGCGTCAGATGCCAGGCGACACAGGTGGTCGGGAGCATTGGGAGTAACCAAGGAGACTCAGAGAGGACCAGCACTTTCAGACTGGAATGGGTTGTCTTAAAGGCATCGTACTGCTGTCCTGGTAGAAGGAAAGCTGGCCAGAGGGATGCTTCCTCGTGTGTCCATTATGTTCTTGAGATGGCAACTGATGTTTCTATGCCTTATCAGTTACTAGTCACAGAAAATGTACTGTTTTCATTGAGAACCAATATAATTCAGCGTTTTCCTTGACTTGTGCTAAGGATAATGAACCTGGTGGTCAATGTTTCTAACTCTAGGGTTATGACATGAAAATATTTCCATTATTTTTGCCCCAAGCTAAACTTTTAAGATTAATCACTATCACTATCTTCCGTTAATCATCTATTTGCTAGAGCGGGCACCAGTAATATCTCCATATGTCCTGTCTCATGCTAGTAGGAACCCAAAGGAATCCGCTTGCTGCAGGAACATAGAGAGCCTCAACCCACTATATTAGGTCATGGGAATGGCCTAATATAAATGTTACTGGTACTTGGCATATCAAATACTACATGAGCAGCTTGCCAGGCTTGCCCTGCGGGTGGCATACTATTGTAGTCACCTCTAAATAAAGCATTTATAGATGAACTGCACGGCCGCGATAGTCTGGTCTGCTGGGTGGAGTTGTGATGAGAGGGAAGTCGGATGTAGAAAATGGCGGGCCCCATGGAGTAGGGTAGGGGTGGTCTGGCTTGTTGTGAGGCTCTGCTGGGGGTGGCAGGCCAGGGCTAGAACCCGCCATGCCTCCCGGGAGCCTCACGAGCAGCTGGGCACAGGCAGAGCAAGTAGCAGCTCTGCCCCATGTCTGAGAATCTCTGGTTCAGCATACCTGGGCGGATTGAAAATAAACTCCTGCAGGGTGGCTGTGGATGATCCGGGCTGTGATAGTCTGGTCTGCTGGGTGGAGTTGTGACAAGAGGGGAAGTCGGATATGGAAAATGGCGGGCCCCATGGAGTAGGGGAGGGTGGTCTGGCTTTTTGTGAGGCTCTGCTGGGGTGGCAGGCCAGGGCTAGAGAACCTGCTATGCCTCCCGGGCACCGCGCAAGCAGCTGGCCATAGGGAGAGCAAGGAGCAGCTCTGCCCCATGTCTGAGAGTCTCTGGTTCAGCATACCTGGGCGGATTGAAAAGAAACTGCTGCAGGGTGGCTGTCGATGATGATGTCGATGATGTTGATGGCTATCTCACCATGGTAATATCACCCGCAATATAGTTAATGGGTCCAGGTTTAGCATGGAGGTCTTAACCCTTTTGAATTAACTTTCATGGATGCTGTGATGCAGTGCTATAGTTATCTTTAAGAACATCGCAGATTTCCACTTCAGTTAGTCCCTGGACCATTTTGAAGTCACTTTTATGAAGGACATAGTTCTACGACTGGATTTGTATGCGTGTATGTGAAGGGGGAGGGGCAGCTGAACACACAGGTGCTTTGGTATTGTTTTTAAGACTCTCTTCACCTATGCACTGCCCTTACTGCTTGTCAAACATTGGGAAGCGATGCGTGTGTGGGGCGCACTGAGGCTCCTTATTGTGCCCCACCAACACCTCTCTGCATACGCTTCATCAGTTCTACACTGTCTTTATAACTGTACTGTGGTCAGGGACCGTCTCACCCATCTTTGTTTTTCAGCATTCTCTTGGGGGCTCTGGTTCTTTAGAGTTTCCGTAGAAGCTTTAGGAGATCAATAGGAGATCCTATTACTACCCTACTCCAGGCACTTATTATTGATGCTAGATTGTTGTCGCTTTCCTAATATATACATTGAATGCTACCAAATTTCTAAGCATGGATTTTGCATTTCCCTAATATTTTTGATCCTTTGATTTTCATTTTTAATTCCGTTTGAGATTTCCTTGGCACCTGTGTACCTGGGGCTTAACTTTCAAAAAACCAGTAATTTTATTAGTATGATTCTATTGTGGCAAGATAGAATATGTTATGTGATTTCTATTTTCTTACATTTGATAAGGTTTACGGCCAAATGTGTGTTGAAAATTTTCTTTTGGATGCTGAAGTCATCGATTTCAATGAGTTTTGTCATTTACTTCATCATGGCAGTGGGAATTAATAAGAAGAACCAGGCTGTGAGTAATACCCTATAGAGTTTCTAACTTATGACACTGCCATCCTTCAATATACTGGACAATTGTCAGAAAGATTAGAAATGTTAGATAAGGACAGAGGAAGGGGGAAGATCATTTGTTCCTCTTCAGAAAGACCTACTAATGTGTGTACAGAAGGAACAATCTAACTCAGCTGGGGAGCTTTCAGTGGGCAGAAACAAAGACACAAAAAATACCAGGGGAAGCCAGTGACTCTCAAACACTCATGCCCTGCCAGAGACCGACTCACTTCCATCCTCCTGGCTCTTATTTCTACCAGTGTTGGGATTCGAGTTAAATGGGACTAAATCTTAGTGTTTTGTAATTATGCAGATAAGAATAATTAGTATATAAAGCAGGAGCTGTTATCAGAGCTGGTAATAAGCCAATTGGAGAATAAAATTCAAGCCATGGGTATGATTTTGGAGTGGGTGGGAGAAAACTCTTGCTGAGTGATTACACATCTGGCTTACACAGAGGAAAGATCTGATTGCTACGGCAGTATTCTCCCTTTTATCTGCGACTCTATTACATACCTGAGCATAACAAGCTTCTTCTATGGCTAACCCCCGTAACCAAGTCAACCTCCATCCCTTGATTAATCGCTAATTGTTCCACTTGCATTGCAACAGGCCCCTGAGGTAAAAATTCAGAGATTATAAGATTAATAGAAAATACATATATTCCTCTTATATATAATATTAATATAACATATTAATATTATATACTAGATATAAATCATGTAAGAGGAATGTATACATCTTATATAATTTATAATATTACATATAATATTAATCTTACATTATATGTCTTATATTATATATAATATATGTAATAGGGGAAGGAGCACACTTGAATGTGCTCAGAGCTCATTTTGGCAGTTCTCATGGAACCATATTTGGTGACTGGGATGCAAACTGGGTCAGCCACATGTAAGACAAGCACCTTACCTGCTGTACAGTTTCTCCAGACACTTGGTTGTCATCTTGAGAGGTTATATACCGCTTATATAATCATATATATCATATATATATATATGTATACCAATATCTATATCTATATCCATATCTATCTATAAGGAACCAGGTACTGTGGTCTTGGTGGCTATCCTGAATTATATCAAGCAATTACATCTATTT